>JBAIZL010000004.1:233412272-233727272 GCA_036971475.1 Prosapia bicincta
GGTTTAAATTTCGATGATTCTATCACTAAATTACTGCAAGTAATGCATGTTAAAATTATGCCACTGAACTCGCGTTACTCTCTCCTGTATTTCCCATGGGTGCCAGAGAGTTACCTCTAGTTGACATTGATTTTGCAGCAGTATATAAATAAATCTATGTTCTAGTGAAAGCAGCTTATTTCATTCAATCAATGAACACTATTTAAGTACTCGACTACACAATCATTATTAGATCTTTAGTTTATGGTAAAGAGCTAGAATTGCCGACTGTATTTTTAGTAGCATATCACAAGGTCATGAAAAGACCAACGAAAAGCTTTATATATAAATTAATAATATTCTTGTATTTGAATAACCTATGTTGTTTTAATATATATATATATATATATATATATATATATATATATATATATATACACGGAGAGAAACTGAAATACTCTCAATCATCAGCTTGTTACTTTCAATGAAAAATAATTAGATTTTATATAAAAAATGTATATTAAAAAAAACAAATAATAAAGATAATCCTATGTGCGAAAATGATGATATAAGTTGTATTAATGATTAATATACTCATGGTCAATTCCGTTACAATTATGTATTTACATTTGAGTTTATATTTCTGCATTTCTTGTTTTTTCCTTGACTCGTTTCGGAATAACTCCATTCTCAATACCTAAGCAGTACCTCAGTTTTAAAAAAAAGAATTATAATGAAACGCGCCAATAAAGGAAAATATTTTAATCTTAGGAAAGATAGAAGAATTTACTCAAATGTAAATTATTTGCTGATATATCACTCTTGGGTTAGGTTTTATTATTGAAAAATAAGACAACTAGGAGCTATATATCCCTTTTGTTATTGATAAGCCTTATGCATATAGGTGTTATACACGTCCTATTTAATGTTGCATATCCAATTGTGAGTACCAGAATGAGAAAAAACATTTCATTAAATGGAAAATGTGTTTTCTCATAGTATTATTACTCCAGGACGAAAGTAACTGTAGCCTATTTCGTGCCCAAAAGTGCATTAATTATATATATAATCACCTGAAACGTATATTTATATGCGTTGTACTTGCTTAGAAAGGGAATTCAATTGAAACTTTACTTGACCAGCTTTATGGCAGGTAATTATTTCACTATAACTAATCCAAGTTTATTTTAAAACGTTTTGCTAACCTGAGTGCAGGTTGTTCATTAAAGTTTAGGTTTTACCGAGTATTACACCATAGTGTTGTCGATCTCAATTTCTAATTTTTACTATAGAACGTTTTCATAAAATATTTCCGAAATCGCTTCAATGTAGTTTATAATACACAAATATTTTTCTATTGACACTTTAAAAAACTAAAATAGGAAAATTTGTTTAAAACGGTTCTAATTGGCTGAAAAATTAAAATAAACAACACTGGAAGTTATAAAGACTACAATAATAGGACGTTAGATAAAATCTATCTAAATATGACCCATTGTAAATCGTAAAACTGCACTTGAAGTATTACGTAAGTGATAAGGTAAAGTTAATCATTGCGACTCCTTATTCCTATTTAACCCAACGGTACTATGTTAAAGCGTCAATTAATCATGACCTGTTATATATCAAGCCACTATTTTAGTCACTATATGAAAATGTAAAAATTTTACTCCTCAGATTTCTTGTCCCTTACGAAAAATACGCGGACAAACTAAATCTCCCCGAATGAAAGAGCCCAAAGTTAGTTAACTAGTTTTCCTTACCTCTCCACGATAGCAATCAAAAGTGAAGTTTTGTACAATAAATAAGATTTGGTACATTATCCGTACTAGACAATTAGTGTAGATGGTTTTTTGACATTGAACATCAATTCGAACTAAATTTATTATTTTCAAAACATTGTCCGAAGATTCAATTTAAAAATTAAAAATTCTCTTCAAAAACGAAAATGTAATATGTTTTGATTATATTTTCATTTGAGTCTAGTTTTTCACTAAAATATTTCAACATATGCTGTTGTTACACGTATATGCCTATATTAGCACTGTACTTTATTATACTCAGTAATAGTGTAACTGTCTGAGTTGACATAGAGAAACGGTTGTTCTGAATAACAAAAATGTAAATGCTAAAATAGTCAAGTAAACTTAACATATGTTCAAATGTATTAGTAAAATTATCTTTGGGTCAACGTCAATTAAATTCACATATTTAAAACCACTAGCTTATTTTACAAATTCACAGAAATATACAATATAATCGTACTTACCTACTAGCCAACTCACACTCTTCACATTTGAGTCATTTGACAACGCACTGACCAGTAGAGACGGGATTCCTTGAAGATGGGATTGTAGTAATCCTGGGCCCAGTTCTGGGCTTTGCACTACTGAAGGAGTTCGGTATTCATGACTTCATCATGACACAGCAGACCCTCCGAAGTCGGCAGCTCATGGATGCGGTGGAGGTACGTTGCAGGACATGAAGTCATGACAAGTATTCATTCTGAATGCTAAAGGATAACATATCGAGGGAAGTTCTGGCCAATTGATCTCCACCTCCGGGACAAGACTTTTCCACCGTTTTTCCGGTCGAACTTTATTTAATTTTTTGGTGGTCATGTTGGGTGTACTCAGATGTAGAATATACAAATATCACAAAATGTAATTTAAAAATCTTAAGTCCAGGTTTATATAGTATTGTAAGTTACTGGGTCGACAAGTCCAAAATAACAATTAAGATGTAATCGGAAATAAGAAAATTATTTAAACGATATTAAAGATTACTTCAAATTTTATTGACTATAATTGTTCGTAAACAACAAAATATATCAACATAATGGTTTTTCGCCAACAAGCAATTACTTTGTTACCGATTATGGCATAAACAGCGCTGACGTCAACTATAATTTTGTTTTAATAGCAGTTTACAATTTGTGCAAACAATAAATGCTTTTGCCTTGGAAGTAACTATGTGTGACGCAATGTAATTATATTGTGCGGTAAACAATTTGGCTTCCGTTTAGTTAGACGTCAAAAGTCCAATATCACAATGAACTACAGTTAATGAAAAAACCTAACTTGTTTCTATTACGTTTTAAAACCTATTAATTAATTTTATTATGTTTTAACTATATCATAAAAATAGGCTTGGACTCGATTAGTTATTTTTCATGGAGGCCACCTGAGCCAACATCTATGAAATCATTGTAATAATTTACCAAAAACGTAAGTACAAACAGAAAAATATCTGACAAAACTATAAGAAACTTAATTTTAAATCGTACTAACGTATTTTAAGAATCTATATAACTGGATGCTTCAAATAAAACTTCTTTAGTCTTTTGCTTCAAAAATCTCCTTGCTTTGAGAATACGGATAACTTTTTTCTACGTTTTTTCTACACAAGTTGAACGCATTATAGTACCAAAATAGGCCCTATAGGTACTATAGAATTCTTAAATGGAATTCAAAAATGGTTATTTTTGTTTTTGTTCTAGAAGTTGGTTATTTTTGTGATTGTTTTATATTTTCCTTTGAACCATCGTGTAACGATTAATGTCTCATCAGACTAGATTTTTCCACCAGTTTAAACTTTGGCTATTCTTAACATTATTTAAATGCCACGAAACTAAGCTAATATTTATTTTATTTTCACGCTAACGTTACGTAGAAGTTAAACTCAAATTAATGTATCAAGCTACAAAATGTCTAATATGTTATGTATTCTTTGTTGACCGGTAAACATTGTTTTCCTATGTCTCCAATACGGTTTAAAATTTGTTATGCCAGGCTGTGCGTACAGTGAGTATTGCTTCACTAAACATGAACGTACTATATAGGGTTCATATTATTAATAATACATTTCTCAAATGCTTTAGAATGTTACACTATGACTACTATACTTGTTAATAAACAAAACAACAATTTCATTTAACCAAAATTCATTCTACAAATATAAAGAATACATGTTTTATTATATACATTACAATATAACAATACATTTTAATATATAGGCCCTAACTATTTTACAGTGAGAGGATGAACTAAATTTTAAAACAAAGAAAATAATGCTTCAGAATTGCAAATAAATGTGTTATAAACTCTGTCGTTATGAAACCTTTCGAAAAATTAAAGCTATATTTACTTCAATATAGACATGCGGTTTAGTCGTCACTGTTTGTATTAAATAGTAATTAGTTAGTGGAAAATTATATAATAAACATAGTTTATATACACTATAACAAAACCAACAATATTGTTTAGTTGAGTGAAATTTATATAATATATATTTTTTAATTATTTATATTATAATTATAAATATGTTTATATTTTGGTATATAGGCCTATATATATATATATATATATATATATATATATATATATATATATATATATATATATATATATATATATATATATTTAAATGACACTTTCATTACCGAGAATTTTTATTTATTTTTCTTCATACATTGAAGCTTTCCCTGAATGTCAGTATCAGCATTATCAATATTTTCAAAGTACGTTATAGTTCTATGACTACATCTGGACTGTTCATACAATCGTACTTAGCTTAAAATAATAGTTATTCTTCTCTTATCTGCTTGATTAAATAATCTTTATTAATCTCTATTTACTTTAGTCTTTCAATCTTAAAATTGAATACGCTAAAAATAGTATTATGTTTAGACTTTATTTATACTTGATCCTCAATAAGTGAATTTTTATAATTATATTTATATATTTCTAAATTCTCAATGATATTCATTCTTAAACAGTTTTGAGCATGTTTAATTAACTTTATATTAGGTATTCTGGGAAAACGTGTTTATTATTTATACAATGTGTTGTTGAATTTGATTTATATATATTTGGTATTTCATGTTCATTTAAATGTCCTTTATACTTTTATTTTATTTTTAGTTTGTCCTACATAGTATTTTTTGCTAATTGTACATTTTATACTATAAATACTGGTTATATCCAACTGTTTTAATTTATTATATTACTTACTTTATTGTTTGTATAATAAACTAGTTTAATAATAGTGCATTTAATTAATTTTATAAAAGGTTTAATTTCATACTCCGTGAATATGAATTTATACCATATAGTTTCCTTATTAATATTTGTAGTTATTTTTTTAACATTATTTTCTAATTTTTTAATTAAATTATTAATTTTACATCGATTTTATATTGATATTTGGTATATAATATTTAATTCTTTCAACTTATTTATATCATTTATCGGAATTGTATATATTCATTATAGTAAGCTATACAAAAGTTCCATGTTTTTGATTATATGGATCATTTGAGTAATAAGGAATTATTTTTTATGTCTGCGTAGTCTTTCTGTGAATTGCAAAATTAACTTTACTATTAAACTACTACTTCAATATAGACATGCGGTTTAGTCGTCACTGTTTGTATTAAATAGTAATTAGTTAGTGGAAAATTATATAATAAACATAGTTTATATACACTATAACAAAACCAACAATATTGTTTAGTTGAGTGAAATTTATATAATATATATTTTTTAATTATTTATATTATAATTATAAATATGTTTATATTTTGGTATATAGGCCTATATATATATATATATATATATATATATATATATATATATATATATATATATATTTAAATGACACTTTCATTACCGAGAATTTTTATTTATTTTTCTTCATACATTGAAGCTTTCCCTGAATGTCAGTATCAGCATTATCAATATTTTCAAAGTACGTTATAGTTCTATGACTACATCTGGACTGTTCATACAATCGTACTTAGCTTAAAATAATAGTTATTCTTCTCTTATCTGCTTGATTAAATAATCTTTATTAATCTCTATTTACTTTAGTCTTTCAATCTTAAAATTGAATACGCTAAAAATAGTATTATGTTTAGACTTTATTTATACTTGATCCTCAATAAGTGAATTTTTATAATTATATTTATATATTTCTAAATTCTCAATGATATTCATTCTTAAACAGTTTTGAGCATGTTTAATTAACTTTATATTAGGTATTCTGGGAAAACGTGTTTATTATTTATACAATGTGTTGTTGAATTTGATTTATATATATTTGGTGTTTCATGTTCATTTAAATGTCCTTTATACTTTTATTTTATTTTTAGTTTGTCCTACATAGTATTTTTTGCTAATTGTACATTTTATACTATAAATACTGGTTATATCCAACTGTTTTAATTTATTATATTACTTACTTTAATGTTTGTATAATAAACTAGTTTAATAATAGTGCATTTAATTAATTTTATAAAAGGTTTAATTTCATACTCCGTGAATATGAATTTATACCATATAGTTTCCTTATTAATATTTGTAGTTATTTTTTTAACATTATTTTCTAATTTTTTAATTAAATTATTAATTTTACATCGATTTTATATTGATATTTGGTATATAATATTTAATTCTTTCAACTTATTTATATCATTTATCGGAATTGTATATATTCATTATAGTAAGCTATACAAAAGTTCCATGTTTTTGATTATATGGATCATTTGAGTAATAAGGAATTATTTTTTATGTCTGCGTAGTCTTTCTGTGAATTGCAAAATTAACTTTACTATTAAACTACTACTTCAATATAGACATGCGGTTTAGTCGTCACTGTTTGTATTAAATAGTAATTAGTTAGTGGAAAATTATATAATAAACATAGTTTATATACACTATAACAAAACCAACAATATTGTTTAGTTGAGTGAAATTTATATAATATATATTTTTTAATTATTTATATTATAATTATAAATATGTTTATATTTTGGTATATAGGCCTATATATATATATATATATATATATATATATATATATATATATATTTAAATGACACTTTCATTACCGAGAATTTTTATTTATTTTTCTTCATACATTGAAGCTTTCCCTGAATGTCAGTATCAGCATTATCAATATTTTCAAAGTACGTTATAGTTCTATGACTACATCTGGACTGTTCATACAATCGTACTTAGCTTAAAATAATAGTTATTCTTCTCTTATCTGCTTGATTAAATAATCTTTATTAATCTCTATTTACTTTAGTCTTTCAATCTTAAAATTGAATACGCTAAAAATAGTATTATGTTTAGACTTTATTTATACTTGATCCTCAATAAGTGAATTTTTATAATTATATTTATATATTTCTAAATTCTCAATGATATTCATTCTTAAACAGTTTTGAGCATGTTTAATTAACTTTATATTAGGTATTCTGGGAAAACGTGTTTATTATTTATACAATGTGTTGTTGAATTTGATTTATATATATTTGGTGTTTCATGTTCATTTAAATGTCCTTTATACTTTTATTTTATTTTTAGTTTGTCCTACATAGTATTTTTTGCTAATTGTACATTTTATACTATAAATACTGGTTATATCCAACTGTTTTAATTTATTATATTACTTACTTTAATGTTTGTATAATAAACTAGTTTAATAATAGTGCATTTAATTAATTTTATAAAAGGTTTAATTTCATACTCCGTGAATATGAATTTATACCATATAGTTTCCTTATTAATATTTGTAGTTATTTTTTTAACATTATTTTCTAATTTTTTAATTAAATTATTAATTTTACATCGATTTTATATTGATATTTGGTATATAATATTTAATTCTTTCAACTTATTTATATCATTTATCGGAATTGTATATATTCATTATAGTAAGCTATACAAAAGTTCCATGTTTTTGATTATATGGATCATTTGAGTAATAAGGAATTATTTTTTATGTCTGCGTAGTCTTTCTGTGAATTGCAAAATTAACTTTACTATTTTCCTTAGAAAAAGCGATATCTAAAAAATTTATTGCATTAGGTTTTTTTTAAAATTTTATATGTAAAATGTATTTTTTGCTTATATTATTTATGTCGCTAATTATTAGGTTTAGATTTATAGCGTTGTTTGTGGAAATATTTAAACCATCAACTACAAATCTGTACCATAATCGCATTTTGTTTGTTTTTAAAAATATTTATAATTATTTTTTCTTCCATATATTGTAAAAATATTTCTAACATGATACATGACAGAGGTGAACCCTTTACTAAACCATCTCCTTGTCTTTATATTTTGTTGAAATACAAGTAATTTTGATTTAATATACTTTTAATAACTTTTATTAATACAAAATTGTATTTTTTATCTAATGTGTACAGTATAGTTATTTTCAGGTTATTATTTTTAATATCGTTATTTATTGTCGGAATAATTAATGCATATGTGTTTTCTATAATAATTTTTAATTCATTATGGTATTTATAAGTTGGATCTTTTTTTAGTTCAATATACATGTTAACAGTAATATATTTTTCATTTTTGTTTATGTATTCGTGTTTATTTATCACAAACATAACAATACTATTGTTAGATTTTATTGTACATAAATTATTATTTATAATTTTTGTTTTAGGTTATAAAAGTGTATATATTAATTTTGTTTTGATAATTTTTATTTTTAATTTCTTATGTTTTTGTAATAATTTATTTCATTGGCTGCCTTAATTCTTACTTTTTCCTGATCATTTTCTTTTAATTTCATTATAGCAGTTTGTGTGTCTATATTAATGTTGCCTATATCCTTATTAAATTTTTCTTAATATTAAATATATTCATGTCTTCTAATTTAATTTCTTCATTTTCAGTAAAACATATATATATATATATTATAATAAAGATGATTATTTTTTCTTGATTTGTTATAATTATTAAATAACATCAAAAAGTTCATAATCAAGATACATTTTATTCAACATTTATAATTATGCTGAAGCTTTTCGCCGGATTATAGTTCCAGCATTCTCAAAGACTACTCTTTGATTATGCTGAAGGATAGTCTTTGAGAATGCTGGAACTACAATCCGGCGAAAAGCTTCAGCATAATTATAAATGTTGAATAAAATGTATCTTGGTTATGAACTTTTTGAAGTTATTTAATAATATATATATATATATCAGTTATATTAATTAAATTTGGGTAAAATTTACGACAAGTTCCTTCGGTTTATTTTTCCCTGTTGTATTGTTAAATTTCCTATTTTTTTATTTATATTATTAGTTTTACTTTTGCACGAACTGTTTATGGTTTTCGAAATTTTTATTTACCCACATTATATTCAGAATGAAATGTTTATAAAGGATAAAGCTTTAAACGAATTACTATCATGCTTATAGGTTTAAGTTCGTTTAATTTATTTTCTATTGTAGTTAAAACTACATTATTTAGCTAACAGTGTTAAAAAAGCTAACTTATTTGTACAAACTTCTATTCGGTAACCTGAGTAGACTAATAATAAGAAAAAATTAATACTTTATAAATCAGAAATAATATAAAAACAAACTAGTGTTATGGTAATGTTTTAATAAATCTTACACTTTTTTTGTCAGCAGGAAATATTTTAAAGTGAAACTGTTAGCCTGAACGTTTATCAGCTGTTTACATTTCATTGCCATGATTACAGTTTAGGCTGAGGATATAGCAAAAAAAGTCTTTAGAATAACAATTCAATGTGTCCAGTTTAATCTTGAATAATACAGACGAAAAGGATTTAACTGTATAACTACACATAGTATTACATTTAATGTATTCCTTCTTATAGTCACGAATAAGATTTAGTTGTATAAATAATTCCCTTAAATTGTATTCATACAAAACCCCCTTATTACTTAGTTATTAATAGTATTCCGATGAATGTAGAGACAATAATAAAAAAAGCTTAATGAAACTGCGACGTTTTGATCACATAGACAATTTGAGGGCCTGTTCAAGAGTTAAAATACCATAAATATATATTAGTAATAATAACACAATACTAAATGTTGATTAAATTAAATTTAAGGAATGAGAGAGTATAAAAAAATTGTTACTATTTTTTGTTTGTGTCATTCAGTAAATGTTTGACCTATAGGGCCTAACTGAAACATAAAAATATCTTATTTCTATAATTTTTAAATAAGAGGTAATTACCTATATTGATAATATAAAAAAACATATATATTTTTTTTTTGATACACTCAGTAAATCTTTGACCTTTAGGGTCTAACTAAAACATAAAAATATTTTATTTCTACAATTTTTATATAAGAGGTATTTACATATATTTGGACAAAAATATCTATCCCTTTAGCTCATTAACAATAATGAAAATAGCCATAAAACGTATTCATTCACATTAATAGTAAATCAAATAATAACAACAGAGGTAAGAGATGTTGCTTTCTTTATACAAAGAAACATTAAATTTGGTGATTGCTAATCTTTGAAAGATATCTGTGTTTATCTTGCTTTCTTATGTTATTGTTGGTTTTGTTATAGAATAAGATTTCTGTGGTTTATATTATTTGAGATTTAATCTCTGGTTTCATATTTGTAAAACTTTCCATGTAATTTATCCTTTTAAGTAAAGCATTGTATACATATGTATATAGATTTGGACTACAATTACAAGAATTTTAAATGGCAGTATATTTGAAAACTAAAAACAAGTAATTCAATATTGGTTAATAAATATTAAACAATCAATCTAATTTAAAACGACTGATCATCTGCATATCAGATTATATTCCTTATAAAGAATATGTATCTCCAGATTATATACCATATGTAAGATACATTATAATATAAAAATAAAAACTTTAAATAAAAACAATCAATGTTCTGAATTAAAGGTCTTTTCCCTTCATTTTAAGAAGATGTTTACAAACCAAGAATAAAAAGAGTTGAATTTTATATTTCTCCCCTTTAAATTTACCTCATAATTACAGAACCTACATAAGGTAATAAAAATTACTAAAATTCAAGAATATTTCATCTTCCTAAAGAAAATAATCTCGATCGACCTAGTTACTGCACTTAACTCTTCTGAATAATCTAATTACATCTTTACAGTCGAAGGTGTTTAAGGGTGAGAAAATTGCAAATTTAACAATATTTTTTAGCTTCGTTAATTATCTAAATGACACTTAAATTTGGGTTTCAAATTGCATTCTGCTAGAAAGTATATTTTTGGTAGAACAAAGGTTAATTACAATTTTTAAAACATTTTTACTTCTTTTTAGGCAGTAAAGAAAGGAAATCCTTTCCGAATTCAGAGGCAATCCAAATTCAGAAATATTTCTGGAGTAAGTTAATTTGTCAATTAGGTTTTTAATTACGAAATTACTTGGAATAAATAAACATTTCAATAATGCTTACCAGTTATAAGATATTCCCAGGATACTGTCCTGTCTGAGCATTCCATGTATTTTTATAATGGGAAACTCTTTAGAACAAAAATAGTATTTAGGTAGAATCCTAAAACATAGGTGGTATCCCAGAATGTTCATGACATTTTGCTATTAGACTCAATACAAAACATTTAAGTAAAAGAACTAGTTTCAAATTGAATACAGTTGTACTTGGATAAAATTGAAATTTTAAATCATGTATCGTTCTGGATTCAAAAGTAAATAAACAATATTGAAGGCAGGCCTAATTACTCTGCCCTTAACATCATCTGTGTAGTGTCGCGCCCGCATTGCGCGATAACACGTTTTTTATTCTAGCGCTCTGAACTGCTGCACTATTTCCGAAGGCGTAGATTGGTTCTGGAAGCTCGTTTGGACTCTGAACCATTACAGACATTACTCTCTACTTACTATACAGGGGGCCAGTGATGAATAAAAATTCGAAGGGTTCGCCGGGACATTGATTTTCCAAACAATTCATAATGCATACAGTGGTAAAGCAGAAAGTAAGGTTAAATTATTAAAAAATATTATTAATTTAGGCTCATAGCAACAGTAAATGTCTCTGTATATGAAAACGACAAATTATTTATTTTCGTTTAACCGTTTCTTCTAAGCGTAACATTGTAGCGGTTTAGGTTACATTTTGTCATCTGTGTTATTCTAATCTTGATTTTTATTCCTCGAAGTTAAACACTCAGTTGTAACTATTTATTAGAAATATACTGTGGTTGAATTTAATAATAAATTCCTAAAATCCTCTTAACTACCAATAAAGAAAGTTTGGTAGGCTGCTCTGGCCACCGAGAAATATAGTCTTATTTTATAGTCTATTTGTTGTGTTTAGGGTTGCTTTTAAGAATGCACAAAGTTAAAGGATATTATTCAATATCATTTAGAATTCAGTATATTTATTTTAGTCATTCAGGCATACTTGAACTTCCTTGCGAGGAATTGGAGAAAAGCTAGTTCACCTATTTTGCCCTTAAAGATCCCCCAACTAGTAATTAACACCAAAGTGACACCGTGGGCAGTTATGGTTTTGAGTGGTTTTACGTGTTCAACCTTCTCCTTTTCCCGCGTGCTAGAGCCTTCTGAAGCTCACCGGGTACGCTCCCTCTAGAAGCTCCCTCTAGAACTTTAAACTCAACGCCATATCAAAATAATATAGCCTCAAATAATTACCATAATTTAAAACCAACAATAATTTTAATTGAACAATTGTAATGGTAAGTTCGAAGTTAATTTTTTTATAACTAGTCAGAAAACTTAATATAATACAATATCATTGTGTTAATGAGGTGTCCACTCACAAGATATTGTTAAATATAAACACGGTTGACGCGTGAGTGAAAGAAACTTGTTTATTAAATTATTCCTATTGCTAGAGTGCAGGAACTACTTGACAAGTTTAATAGTTACAAGGAAAGGTTTCAGTTTACTTACGAAATTGAAATTGAAAATAAACCTATTTTTTGGAACTACGGATTAGTAAACGGGATGGTAAATACATCACAGACTGGTGTCATAAACCTTTTTTACCGGCCAGATCTCTTAATTTTATCTCTTTCATCCGATGTCAGAGAAACGTGAAATAGTTTATTTTGACACATTTTAATTATTGGCCAATAGATTTTATCATCATGGACTATCACGTTTTAAAGTAAGTTTTTTAATTATTTAATTTATTTGTGTTGTTGTTTTGGTAATCTAATTGTATTATTAACTCTTTGTAATGTTTTTTATCTTTTGTTAATTTTGTTGTAAATTTTTGTGATGTAGATGTCAATTCTGTCTATTATACTTGTAGGCCTGAACGAGGGCAAAAATTTAGTCTTCGAAACGTTGCCAGATTCTTAATAAATATGTTACTTTGACTCACTCAACGACAGTGTTTTTACACAAAACACAGTATTTAACAAAATATTGTGAGTGTACACCTCATCATGCAAGAAGAGGGGAAGGGGTTGGATGATACCCCTGCCATGCTTGACTGTTCTAGGACTTTTGAACATTCTGACACCGGCTCAAGCTTTTTTCAATATATTTGTAGTATTTATGGACAAGACTGTATTAATCTCATGAAGTTATATTAATTATTAACCTAAGTGTGTCAAATCAATTTCTAAACTTTTGTATCCGTTTGAATGTAGAAGGAATATTTTTTCCTAGACATCTTATTACTATTAATAAAACATTTAATCATTTCCAATATTACAGTAAAACGGGGACTAACAAGTTTTATAAGTTTCTTAATAAGTCGACATTTGCAATTATAAATATGGAGTTTGAAGACTTGAATGTTCTTAAATATGCTTTGCAAAATGTAGTAATAATATGTTGAAAAAATGCAAGAACCTTGTAAATTACATTTACTTACATCCCACTAGTTACGTCTACATGGTCGGGAATTGAAGCGCCTTGTAAGGCACGTACTCGTAGCTTTGAACGTAAATACAATTTATGTTGTGAGGGTTGAACCTTATTCTGGGTTTCCTTAATATAACGCTTTTTCAGTTAAGCAGAAAATATTTGCTACAGAAGTAAAAATAATTAACAGGGAATATTTTCCTCTAAATATTTTAATAAAAATTCATCAAACTTGAAGAGTAATTTAATTATTTGTATTAAGTAAATATATTCAGTAGGTACTAGGAAATTACATTTATAATTTATTACAAATGAATATAGCCAAAAGAACTAGATTGTAATGTTTATGAATAGAGAGTCAATCGTGATTTAAAAGTTTCTAATAAATCATTGGATATAAATCATTGATCTTCATAAATCATTGGACCCAAGGATTAATTTCCGAGATATTTTGCAATTTATCATCAAAATATACGAAGCACAAATTAAAATTTAAAACCCACAACGATTTTTTGCTTTATAAGAATATTGTTTTAATTCGACTTTAATATATCTGTAATTATATATATACTTTGAAATTTTTTTATATCATACCTCAAGCAAGTACTACATAAAAGCTATGAGTCTTTCGTTCTTATTATTTAGGTTTGAAATAAATTACTTTTAAACTGTTATAGCTACTCGGTTGTAGTTACGTAACTAAATTATTTAAAAACGTATTCTCCAAGATAATCAGTAATAATAAAATGTAGGCTAACAGTAAGTAATAAATATGAATAAAATAATATTATAAGATTCCTTCATTCTAGTTTTTAACCCTAGAGTAGTAACATACGTTTTTATTCGCTAACTTATAACATCCGTTTTTTCGGCGGTTTTTCTCCTGTTTTAATAACATCCGCCTCCCAGACGGGCTCCTAACCCTTGTCTTAGTAACATCCGTCTTTTTGACGGTTATCTGACTATTGAGCTTGTGAGTCCTACAATTTATATTGTTCCTTAAGTAAATTCCCTAAGAAGAAATTTTACAGTAATTGAAGTAGCTGCAGCCTAACGTAGAAACGTTTTATATTAGACATTATAAAAATTTTACTAGTAACTTTAATTTTTTCAGCAATTCTAATTTAGTCTTCTTTATTTGGCAAGAACAATGAAAATCATAAGAAAAAAAATCTTTTTAGAAAATAACACATTTATTTTTATAAGAACAATAAAAGTGACAGAACAAAAATATTTTTCATAAAAAAAGCATGGTCCTTAAGAATTAGAGAAAATTTAAAAGGAGGAATGTAAAAACAATATAATTAGAGGAATGTAAAAACAATATATTCAACTTCAAGGAATTAGAGGAATGTAAAAACAATATATTCAACTTCACAACCCTGAACAGGTAGGACAGAGTCTATTTGAATGCTCACCACAAATCGGAGCTGAGCATTTGTAGCAACATTGGCTGGTCATCCTCTTCTTTTTGTAGTTGCAAAATCTGCAAGTCTTTCTTGAGGTTAGATGTAATTCATTTGCAGATTTTTGCTGTGTTGGATTATTTACTTCTTGCTTCTCTGGTTTATTTTGATCTAAAAGGCCAATTTCTATTGCTTCTTTCAGTCTACTTGTTATGTTTCGAATTGTGAGCCTCTGTTTCAACCAATTTTGCACGAGCTGAGAATGCAAAGAGGCAGCGAATTCAAAACGAGACATTGGTTTGTTTTTTGACATTTGGTTCTGGTGTTTTCTGACGAAATTTGAAGCATAAATTACGTAGGAATTCACCAGAGCTAAATTGAGCATATTGTACACAAAACAAAGTGGCCACCTATTCGTTTTGCGACTGCAGCTCATGCCTCGACACATTTGATCTAAAGTATCCACGCCGCCTTTGGTGGAATTATACGTCATTATTATTTCAGGTTTGGATGAGGAAGGGTTGATCGAACCATCCGGATCCATAGTTGAAATCAGGGTAACAAGCTTATCAGGTTTTGGTTTATATGATACAGCTGTGATTTTATCATCGTACAGAAAAAAAGAAGTTCCTGGAGGACGATTTTTATATTTTATATTTACAAACTCATTCGGTAACTCTCTTTTGTTTTTTTTTATTGTTCCAACCATGGTCAGCTTTTTGTCTAGTAGTTTAGTTGCAAGGGGGACGCTTACAAACCAGTTATCCATGGTCAGATTACGGTTTGTTCCCTTCACAGTCTCTGTAAGTTTGTCAACATAGTACTCAGCTGCAGGCTTATTACTTGGAATAGAACCCTTTCCAACATACGGTTCTGCGTCAATCATATAGGAAGTGCTACTGTCACAAATCATCACGATTTTCAGCCCATACTTTCCAGGCTTACTGGGAATATACATCCTGAAACTGCATCTCCCTCTAAAAAGAACTAATTGTTCATCTATTGTAAGGTATGTACTAGGCTTGTAGTTTTCTCTGCAGTGCTTCAAGAACTCCTCCCATATTTCCGAAACTGGTGCAAGTTTGTTAGTAGCTTTAATTCGTTCTGCACGAGTTGACTTGTCATCGAATCGCAAACTAGCCAAAAGAAACCGGAATCGCACGAAAGACATAGCAGCTCTGAATGAGGAGCCAAAATATTTGTCGTTGTAAATGATTTCAGCGTTCAAGTTATTGCACTTCAAGGCTGCTGAGAGAATAAGTAAACCGAATAAGGCATTCAATTCCTCCACATTAGTATCTTTCAAATTACTTGAATCTGTGTTTTTGTAGTTGGCCCTTGCTCGCTCGATTTCTTTATTTGTGTGTCTCACGATTTTCTCCACGATGGATGGTGAGAAAAACAAAGAAAAACAATCATTTGGTTCGCAGGTATATTTGGTTATGGGCGTTGGGCCTGGCTTGATGTGCAAAATGTTTCTCGCTGCAATTCTGCTCGATGATTCAGTTTTAGTCGTCATCCATTTGTACCCATTCCTACCGAACAACTCTCGCAAATCACAGCTGAGTATTTGAGCAGAAGACGTAGGGTTGAATGGTTTCTCCAGGATTTTTCCAGGGTCAGTAGTTTCTTGAATGATTTGTGCCTCAGTGGGTTCCATTTGGGTGGTCAGGGTCTCAGATGGTTCCCCTGTGGATTTGTCAGTTTCAGGCTTATGATGGCCGATATTAGTAAGACTATACTCTTGGGTTGAAGGTCCAGCTGGCGTTTCAGAACATAGAGCCTCAATTCTGGTCCTCTTAGACTTTCGGACCGTGGGTTTTCTTTTTTGCTTGCGTTGCCGATCTTCAACGGGTGGCAAATCGTACAATGTTTGTACAGCATTTATAATCATTTGACCCGTATGTAGATCGTCGTTGCTATTCATATCACGGTCAGAGTTATCAGATTCATGCGACTCGTCACTATCTACGTTATCGCTGAATTCTTCTTCGCTGAGCTCAGTAAGAATTTGCCTAATTCGGACTTCATCAGTAGGGTCGATAAGTTCATCCATTTTATAGCTGAAAACAACACAACTATTTACTACTAAAGGAACCAGTAATATTAAATAATAACATAGTAAACTATTACTACATTCAGTTTCCATTTTTTAACTGAAAATGATAATAATAATCGGTACGTAAGTATTCTGGACAAATCAATTGAAATTGGCATTTACGTTGAGTATACCACTCAATGATAACATCCGTCGAAATGACTAACAAAAATTTACGTCAAATAGTAATATCCGCCTTTTTGACGGGCAAGATTTACTTACATGCACGTTGAGAGGCAGTCACAGAGCACCACAATGTTAGCACTGCCACAGCTGGGCTCAGACTGAATGAAAGACAGTTGGCACGGAAGCTCCAGTTCCTGGAAGGATTTCTAGAGGCAACAGCACAGGTTTCCGAGATCACACCCGTCAATATGACGGATGTTACTGCACTATATTCAGAAGAAAATAGTTTGTTAGTCTATTATAGCATTAAAACACAATACAATTAGTACTATTTGCAAACAGATTTAACAAATATCGGCGTACATGATACAAGTATAAATTGTTAAGGAAGGGACCAAGTGATGTAGGTATAGCGGACATTTCGCAAGCTGGAGGGTGATCGAAAGATAGAAAACAAAAATTAGCCTAAGCAAAAAAAAAATTTTTTGTAGCTTGTGTTCTAAGATCATCGTTAAGAAATTTCAGGTGTTGCGGTCGTTTAGAAAACTGATTATTATATTTGTTCAAGACTTTATGTAAATGTTATGCCTAATATAACAAAACAAATTAAAATAATATTTATGGATACCTTTCGGCCTTGTCAAATTTACATTATTGTAATACAAAAGCAATAACGTAATAATAATAATATTATAAAGTCATATTATATTGTGATATGTCTCATATAATAATGTTTGTGGAACGGTCTTTTGCTTCCTCTACTCTTCCTCAGCATATAAACCTTTCAACGTTGGTCGTAGTTACATAATTCCAGCAACATTATGGTCATGTAAAACACATTTAGTTCTAACTAAAAGCAAATTTGTTATTCAAGTGCATAGTCACGACTCTATGTAATGTTTGATGCGGTTTAACAACAGCATGAAATTCTTACTCTCTAGGGTGGTGTATTGAGCAATGCTCATTTGTAAGTAAAACGCATTTGGATGGAAAATACTTTATTTTATTAAATACATTCATATTTACCATTACATTAACCTTTCCACCAAGAATAAATATCAATAATTGCAACGCTTACAAATTTGTACATTTTACTTCCATTCTATGAGTTTCGACAAAATATTTTCTTTTAATAATAAAGACCACTTTTACATCTGAAAAAACCCACTACTCTACAGTAAACCAAATTCAAGTCCAATGATTAGAATTTTGTGTAGGATACAGAGAATAATCGATTGTAATATATAACACAAGCAATAATTACAGCGTTTTTACGTTTAAAAAACGCTAAAAGTTTCAAACAGGTATATTTTCATCCTACCTTTATCGTTTTTTTCTTATACCTAGGTAGAAAGTCTAATACAGCGAGATTAATATCAAGTTCTTGAAATTCCATTTACAAGACCAAAGGAATATCATGATAAGTCATGGGAGTAACAGTGTAATATATAGAAATTAAAGTATTTTCTTTTCATTAAATCATTACAAAAGTACTTATCTTACACGCTTAAAAAAAAAATAATTGTATTTTGAGTAAGGAAAATGGTGAGGTTAACAACAAACGTTTAAAACAAAATAATACATTATTTTGCCTAAACTTTTATTGAGAATAAGGAGATATAATTATATATATATATATATATATATATATATATATATATATATATATATATAATGTTTTACATCAAAAATCCGTAAATAATAACAATTAACTACAATGGAAAACATTCGGTTTTTTGTTAAACTAATGTACTACTGTTAATCCTTTTACATAATTTAATATACTTTGGTTTAATAATATTGTTACATAATACAAAAATACTTACACTAATTACCTTTCAATTACGTTATTAATATAAATATAATGAATAAATAAATGTATCAATTATTTACAATTACTATTTATACAATAACCGGTCCGTTTTTCAATTTGTTAGATTGGTTCCTCAATGTTTCTAATATTTTTGTTTTATTCTGCCTTACCAACAATAGAAAACAAGCAACCAAATTTTCGTCTTTAGTTAGTTATATGTAAAATATTAATTTCATATATTTAAATACAAACGATGCATTAGCACCGTGACTGTGAGAATGATATACATTATTTCTCCCTTACATTATTTCTCCCTTGGGTCCTGTGTGTGTGTGTGTGTGTGTGTGTGTGTGTGTGTGTGTGTGTGTGTGTGTGTGTGTGTGTGTGTGTGTGTGTCTGTGTGTCTGTGCTTGTGTATGTGTGTGTTGTGAATACATCTATTATTACTTAAAGAGTTGCTAGAAATTGAAATAATTGTAAAAAAATGATAACTTGACTGTCGAACTAGGTATCAGTTTGTTAAATTTTAATCAAGTTACAAAGTCAAACACCCATGGACTCATTTTTGACAAATTTCGGTTTGTCCTGAGGTACCCTTCTTGAGCCATGTTGAATCCAATAATGGAAAGTTCAGCGCTGTATCCATTACAAAAATGCTTATCATAGCATGATTTAAATTATGTTTTACTAATAAACCTTAAAAAGTAAACAAACTCCTGTAAAATCTCTTATATTAGACTAATGTATGTTTAAGTTATTTATTTATTATTTGGTTAGTCAATTAATAATAACAAATCTGGTCTTATTAGACGCACCATTAACGTTCCTTGAATTATTTCACCCTAAAGTACTCATGTAATTAAAGTGCTCAATAAGTCTTTGGTTCATTACTGGAGTTTATTAATTACATATAGTTATGTATAATTAAATAACTAGCACGACACATCACTACACTTGAATGGTTTGGTTGTCTTCAATCTGCCCATCCCCATTGCCTTACCGATTTAGTATACCACAACAATTTTCGTATTTTAATAAAAAATGCTTTTATCCCATAGTCAAACTGCGTTGTAATGGCTTTTTAGCGGAAAGTAACTTTTCTCTATAAAGTAAAAATGACAGATTTTCAACAAATTGTTCACTGCCGTCATTATCAGTTTCACCTATTGTGCCTTAATTTGTTTCATTTTCGATTTCATTAGCTTATTCGTCAGGTTCATCATCTGGCAGAAACATGTTTCTTTGGAATTATCAAAAAGTTTTCTAACGAAATTTCCTGAAAGCCGTATTTCTTGATATTACTATTTTACGAATTCTTTCCTCTTCAAATGGAACAAGAGTAAAATGTGATAGTAAAACGACATACAACTCTAAATTAATATCAAGAACAGTAATTATTTAACTCCAAAAAGTGATTTGTAATGTTAGTAGCAGCGCACGAGGAACTCGGCTTGAGTAACTTACACGAAAGGTCGCTTGCGGACGACACCCACGGAATCTGACCGCGAATGGCAAAGAATAAATTCACACTAATACTATGAGGAAAAACGTTACAAATAAAAGTAGTTTGGGCCTTTCCTAGAATGCAGGCTGTGGAGTAACGAGCTGAAAATTAACTTCTGACAGATAGAAAGACGTTTTCTTAACAAAAATGAAAAACTCCGGATGCGCCCTTTTGAATATTAACAGTGAGTATGTCATTTCATCCTATTGCAATAAAAAAAAAAAAAACAGAAATCACTGCTACGAAGCCCTACAGTTGTTAAAATTTATGCAACAATACTAAACCTATTGTTAAAATGCTGCTAAGCAAATGACAGATTTAAATTAAAACTGTTCGGCACTGAGTTTATTGGAGGTTGATTCACAAAATGGTAAGTTTTTATCCTTTACCTTAACTACAAAGTGTAAAGAGTTATGAATTGATTGTGGCTTCCTGTGATTAGACCAACTACGGACTTTACCTCCTTTGTACGAGACTTGTAGACTTAGATATCAGTCAGAATAGCCCTGCTTGGTCAATGGTCGCCGCAGTGCACGATATAGTTCTATAGCTAGGCTGGGGCTTATTACTTGGGCTTGGAGGCGTGGCTTGAACTTATAAACAGGATATACAAGGTCTTGCCATGGTTTTAGGTTTTCTTAGGTCTCCAGTTCAAACTGCTGGGACCAGGTGGGGGGCACTAGAGTAATCTATGAAAAAACTTAGTTTCGATTTAAATTTCTTTTTTAATTTTTGGCTTTCTCTTTAACTTTTTTAAAAGCTTTTTCCAATCTTGTACTTTTGTCCATAAATTGTTATTTTCCCAATGCATTCCACAATAATATCCTGTTAAACAATTTGCTTTCAGTGTGGGGATTGTCGTATACCAATAATTTATTATTATACCAGTTACTCCAACATTTGCTGATATTGTACTCACTGATGATACTCTCGACTTTCCTTCGATCCTCTAGCTTCAAGTTACAGTATAAGAGGTCATATCAACAACAGAGAATCTAATAATTCGGATATCCTGAGCTATTTACAGCAGTAACTATTGTTCTTTTCTTTACCCTCTGATTCACGGATTAAAACACAAGTTGGCCCGCAGAACACTATCCCTACTATCTACCCTATGATGGGTTATGGGTAGAATATTAACAGGAATTAATTAACGTGGAATTAACTTCTACCCACGTTCAATGTCGCTTAGTTGCAACTAGCAGTAGCTTGTCTATACCTCCTGTGTAGCTTGACCGATCGAGTCTGTGGCAAGCTAGGCCTTCTTGTCTCTGTTCTTACTAAGTATCATGCATTCGTCGTTTAGTCGCCCTTAGGGAAAGGGTTGTAGCTTGGCTAATCATGGCACTGGTGAATAATGATAAAACTTTTTTATATGTACATAATAAAAGAATTTGTCTTAGATTTGTGTTTTTCTTTAATTTAGCGTTATAACTTTCAAAATAATTATAATAAGAGTCTTCTCTTTCAAAACCAACATGGCATAGAATTTGTAATAGTTATTTCTGCTTATCTGTAATTACCTGTAAGTAGCACTAGCTTTTCTACTTGATACTTGTCAACCCAATACTTGATGGGTTGCTCGACCGACCGAATCTGTGGGAAGCTAACACTTATTGTCTCTGCTCTTACTAAGTGTCATATATTTGTCATTTAGTCGCCCTTCAAGAAAGTGTTCTAGGCTTGGCAACACTATTTTGTATATTCTGTTAATAAAAGAAAATAAAAAGAAGAAATTAGCCACTGCTTTAAAATATTCACAATAAGTATCTTATTTGCACTTAAACAGTCAGACAGGGGATTAACAGATAGAAGGGATATCAGCAGAGGAAAAGTGAAACCCTAATACTAATTAACGATTTTCATACGAAGGAGAAGCAATTATTTATTGATTGTAGTAATATGCGATCACTTCACATTAATATTGTAGTTTAATTAATATTACAGTTTAATTTATATACTTTTAACCTTTTAATTCACAATAGAGCTAGAACTGTTGAATTAGAATGACATTTAATAAAGATAAAGGATATGAAATATTTACATTAAAATTTTGTAATCCTAATTTTCAAAAAAATATCAAATAAAAAATTTACAAAAACGTGTTAAGGTCAAATGAGGCTTTTTCCAATAGTCATTAAAGACAGTAACAAAATGTCAGATATATAAAAAGCTATGACACAATCACATTGAAAGGATATCTGACACTGCTTCAAACTATGCCTAACATTTAATGTACTCTACCCATGCATGTAGAGTATAAAACATCCTAATTTCAAACTTACACTGTCAAAAACAAAAAGGTGTTATACATTAGCTATTAAAAAAGTTGTTCTGTAACCATTCATTAAATGTGGATGAAATTTAAAATAGGCTGTGTGTGTTAAAATATTTCTCTCAATTCGGTTCAATATATTTAGGTGAAATGTTTTGAATTATAAACGTTTCATAAATTTTAACTTCACCAATTCTATCTTCTTTGAACATAAAATAAATGTACACTTGAATTTCAAATTTATTTTTATATTTTTGTTCCTAAACTTACCTTTTGTAAGACATTCTTATAAGAGACTCAGTATAAAAAGCTAATATAATTCTATAGGACATGTTCACATACATTGCAGACTAAAACCGGGAAAACAAATCGCTTTTAATGTCATAGTAACATTGCTCTGTTAAGTGTGGGACCATGGAACAGATTATTGTAATAAGACTGTTCAGGTAGTGGGATTCTGAATTATATTTAAAAACAGTGAAACAGAAAATATTGGTTTTAAACTTTACAAATAGAAATAAATCAAAGTAATTGTATTTATTAATTGTATTAACCCTACAGAATATCTGATAATATATTTCTGAATATTCCATAACATTGAGAAATTGTATAGTACCTTTGTAGGTATCACATGAAAGCGGAATCAGAAAGTAGTGGTTAGTGTACACGAAGTAACGAGATTGCCATAAGCCAAACGAAATAAGCCATAAAATTTGTTTCATAGCTCTAACCCTCACATTTTGAGATCAATGTAAATTTAAACATATGTTTTTATACCTAAACATAAAATATCTATCGAGAATACTTTATATCCTTTATTTAATTTTGATTTTCTACTTTTAACTCTAGCTCACAATTAATTATAAACGTTTTATTATCATATTCAATTAATTACGTAATCATTGTAGCTAATATAGAAAGTAGTATTTCTAATTTAAAAGAGTCAGATAAAAATGACATAAGAAACGCCTGTAAAATTAAAATGGAAAATAATATTCGTATTGCAACGGGCTGGGGACCGTCGCAAGTGGGAAATAAGTAATTTCCTGTTTTTTAGAAATAAAGCTGTTTTTAAAATAATCAAGTAGGGAATTATACAATTAATAAAGAGGGAAAAATTAAATAAAACAGTAAATAGAATAGTTAAGCCACATTAAAGAATGTTATAAAATAAATTTGTAATAACTAACTAAATTTGAACATCGAGAGTGAAGCGAAAAAATTCTAAGTGCCTAAAAAAGCTATTTTTCGAACCAAACCACGTAGAACTTTCATCGACATTTTAAAAGAACCACAATAACCTAGAATGAACATTAGAGAAAACAGAATTCAAAAAACTTAAGAAACAAAAAAGTTACAGCCGTTTAAATAAAATAGACATTTTTCAGTGTTCTAAAATTAATTATCAAACTATGCAAGCTAAAACAGATTCGTTGCCCGACTTGCCTGTACAAGGAATAAATCGAGCGATAGCAAACTTTGCAGGCGGGGTGCGGTAGGTTAAATTCACCGCTATATATACTTGGTCTCTAAGCCTTTAGAGACAGTCTGTAATAATTTTTTAACACGAAGTGCCGCGGGACGCTATGCTGGACCGCGAGTAGAGACCGTCAGCAGGCCAGATGGACCATAACCTCAGCGCTTTCGACATCCAGGACCACCAAGGATGAAGGCTCCAGACTCAGCCTCCAGGACGCTCGAATAGAGGGAAACCACCACCGACGAACCAGGGATGGCGACTTCCGGTGTCCAAGGACCAGGGAATCCAGACGAGGGACCCTGAGGATCGGCAGGAACATCTTTGGCAAGTCATTTTCTTTATTCGATACCGTCACGTCAAATTTAGTTAGTTAATTTTATTAAATTCAAACAAATCTGCAAGCTTAAAACAATGACTTCACTCTTTATGAAATTTTAATAAATTGTATGCTAAGTAAATGAATTTATGTGTTCAGAATATTTAAAATAATGAATATTAAAATTACAAAAGGTTTTTGGCCATATGCCGTTTATTTAAAGGAAATGAGAAATTTTCGAATATTATAAATTTAAAAATTAAAGGTCATAAAATATAAATTTA
This sequence comes from Prosapia bicincta, assembly GCA_036971475.1. Lineage (NCBI taxonomy): Eukaryota > Metazoa > Arthropoda > Insecta > Hemiptera > Cercopidae > Prosapia > Prosapia bicincta. The sequence continues at coordinate 233,437,206 of JBAIZL010000004.1, forward strand.
CCAATTCCATATAGAAGATAAAATATTATTATGTGTAATTTGAAAAATAATTTTATGTTTATGTCTATGTAATCAATCTATATGCAAAGTATAATTTTTTAAAGCATAAGAAACAAGAAGTAACTCAGTGAATTGTTTTGCTAATATAATTGTGTAATAATTTGAAGGATAAATTTTCTTTTTTATTTCAATAAATAGAGTTAAATATGTCATAAAAATCAACATTATTTGCATTCCATCCTGTGTCAAATAACCAATAAAAACTGTTTAGCTTTTTCCAACTAATATAAAAATGATTCTTAAATCAGTAAACAAATTTAATTAAATTTCATTAAATGGTAATAGATTAAGCCTAATGTTTTAAAGAGTTTCTCTCTACTAACTTCATGAGCTAGTCTAAAGATTAGTTGGTTTTTTGTAATAAAAGTCCAGAGATTTATCTACTGGCAGATTGTGTTTAAGAGGACACAGGAGCCTTTTAAAATAGGTATTTTTAAACATAATCATATTTTGCACGTTCCCTTGATGTTTCTGCAGATCATCATCAGGTGGTAAGACTCTGTGTTTATTATGTGTATTATTCTAAATGTGTTTCTTTCCAGCTGACTATTAATTTGACATGTGTGACTATACTTAGACCATACACAATTGATAAACTTATTTAGGAGTGTTTATATGTATTTTAAAAAGTAGTCAGCGGGAATAGGCTTGTTGTGGGTTTGGCCCTACGAGCAGGAAAGATACACCTAACTCTGGGAGTTTAGCACGGTTTTACCAGCAGGGTGATAGGCAGTTTTTTGGTTGTTTATAAATATGTTTTTCTTGTAAACAATTAAATTTTAGTATTCTGCAAGAAAGGATTTAAACAACAAACGACCGCGTAGAGCAGCGGTAGTAGGGACGGTTGAAGAGAAAGGTGGGGGGACGTTGCAGAATTGGCGCCCGAACGGTAGGGACTTTGAACAGGTTCCCTATATCAAAATTAAATAGTTAAATAATAGAAATAAATCGAGATAGTTTAAATAAGTGGAGTCAAAATGTTTTAAATAATGAAATTAAATTTTTAAAGAATAATATAAATTGAACGAATCCAAGAGCGTACAAATAAAAATAAAATAAATAAATAAATAAATTTGAATAAAGATTTAGTCGAAAGAGCGGGTAGGAACCATCTGGCCTAAACCAAATCAAAAAGAAAGAAATAAGGAAATAAATAATTATTGAATAACAAATAATAAATCAAAATGTCTAAACCCGAGATAGATAAATTGATGGCCTTTTTCAAGGCAAAGGAGGAAAAGACAAAGAAGAGCGAGAGAAGGAAAAGGCGGAAACAAGACAAAGAGAGAAAGAGAGAGAGGAAAAAGAGAAACCATTGAGAGAGGAGGAGAAACAATTGAGAGAGAAAGAGAAAGCGGAAGAGAAACGATTGAGAGAGGAGGAGAAACAAGTGAGAGAGAAAGAGAAGGCGGAAGAGAAACGATTGAGAGAGGAGGAGAAACAATTGAGAGAGAAAGAGAAGGCGGAAGAGAAACGATTGAGGGAGGAAGCAAAACAAAGGGAGAAGGAGAGAGAAGACAAAGAAAAACAAAGGAGAGAGGAAGAGAGGGAGGAAGCGAAACGATGGAGGGAGGAAAAGAAAAACGAAAGACGACAGTTATGGGAGGCTTTCCAGTCAAAATTCGAAGACTACCAAAAAGAAAATGAGACTAAGACAAGTCACATATATGAAAAGTTAAGCGAACATGAGACGGAAATAGAGAGATTGAAAACTAAAACGGAAACAAAAACGGCTAAATTAAACGAAAAGTTACAGAATATCCAAGAGGATATTAAAACAGTAAAGCAACAAGTTGCAAAAGTACAGCAAACAGCTGGAGCAGGAATAGTAACACAAGTTTGCTCACCAAGGGTAATAGACAGGAACGGGGAGGCTACGTACCGTAGGATTGAGTTCTGGGGGAATGACAAAGAAGATCCAATGACATTCCTAGGGGAATATAAGATCTATTTTCAGAGATAGACAATACTATGGACGAGACTGCAAAATTAAGGATAGTAGAACGATATTTGAAAGGGGCAGCGGATGCATGGTGGAAAGCCATAAAGAACAACACAGAAACTTATTCTGAATTCAGGCAGGAATTCACGGAGCATTTCTGGAGTTATCGCCAGCAGGATCGGGTACGCCGACAAATAAATCAAGGGCGCTACCATAATAATGGACCATACTCTATGGCAGAGTATTTTATTATGATGGTAAACAGGGCGAAAAACTTAGACCCGATAATCCCAGAGAACCATCTAATTTTCATGTTAATGAAACACTTTGGGAGTAACGTTCAGCTAGCTAGTGTGGGGAACCCCACAAGTAACATCAAACAAGCGATAGTTTTCCTACAACAGCTAGACAGCGTTACTGATAACGGTAATGGTAATGGGAACGCTCAAAGAAGTCAACAGAGGCAGGTTGCTCCAAACCAACAACCTAACCCTAACCCAAGGTCCCATGGTGATACCGCAAAATACCAAGAGACCAAGTATCCTAAAAACCCTCATCCTAAATCGCCTATCCCCGGACCAAGCGACCACAAGCCAAAAAAATAAATATAAGAATCTCTGGCAACAATCAGGGAGATAAGTTAACCAGGTTAGAGATCCGAAGCAAAAAGAAGTCAAAAATAATTCAGAGCGAGAGACCGAAGGAAAAGCCGGTTTACCATCATAATAAGATCAGCCTAGACGGTTTTTCCATGTCTATTAGGGACGATTTGTTAGAGGAAAGAATTGACTCGGTTATAACACTAGAGAATATAGACCAGTGTCCAGTGATAGAGTGCGAAATTAAAGACCATAAGTTAATTGCACAAGTTGATACAGGTGCCCAAATGTCTGTGATTAAAACAGAAAAATACATAGCCCTAAAACAAAGCGGGAATTTATTCTATGAGCTACCTATAGCTAACGTAGCGATAGTCACAGCATTAGGGTCAACCTGTAAACGAGTCAAATTACAAACGATGCTACCTCTAACATTAAATGGACACACAAAGGAATTTGTTTTCTTGATTGTGGACAATCTACGGGTTGACCTCATCTTGGGAGCAAATACTTTGTGTGCGTTAAAAGCCCGAATAAACATGGAGAGATCGTTCATGACGTATGAGATTGATGGATATCTGCTGCACCAGGAGTTTCTTGTATCGAATAATAATAAAAATGATATAATACAAGAGATAGGATGTATTAAAACTAATAAAATAACAAACAAAAATACTAACAAAAATGTAATATGTTCCGACGTTACAAGCGGGGAACAGGAAATAAATATAATAGATTCGTCTTATATAGACGGGTCAATTAACGACGGCAAATTAACACCTGTAGAGCCGACATTGGAGGGCCCGACAGTGAATAGCGTGCAGAAGGGGCTGTTCACGGGCAAGGATCAGGAAGATGGGTCCTTGTGCGAGTTAGGTGATGACAAACTAAAAAATAAACAAACACTAAACAAAAATATAACTAAAAATGTAAAATGTCCCACCGATACAAGCGGGGAACAAAAAATAAAATTAAAACAATTGTCAACGAATAAAGATAAGAACGAGATTACCAAAAATTTAAATAACAAATTGTGCGAAAATTCGAGGAAGAGTGAATTATTAAACTGTGAAAGAACGGAATCAAGTAAGCTAACGGGATTAAACAAAGCAAAAAATGGGTTAACCAAACCTACAACAAACAAATTAAATAATGACGAGGGAGGACTCAACGAATTAAATAAAAATGGCTACAAGCCGAAACAAATAAAATTCCAACAAGTTAGGGAAAGACCTAATTGTCGGGAAACAAATCCGTTAGACTTAACAAGAATTCCAAAGCACTTTAATTCTAATCAATCTTGCTTGAAAACGAAGTCCAAATTGTTTGCTAAAAATAAATTTAAAAGTAAATCTCACCAGTATAAAAATTATCAAAATAAACCAAGTAAAAATAAATCAAAAAAAAAATTAAATACAGGAATTACGCACAATGGCGTAACACAAAACGCAAGAAAGAAAATCAGAACGCGTAAAACATATCTTAAAATAAATACGATTAAGTTGGAAAATACAAATAATCATTGCATAGTAAACAAACAAGAAATGTCGAAGTTACAAGAATTGATAAACAGTTATTCAGACGTGTTTAATGAAAGGCTTTATGAATAAGTAAAAAATATTTTAAAACTAAATGCTATTAAGATAGGCAGTACCAATAATAACCGCTGTCCTTTAAATAAATTAGAATTGTCTAGGTTACAACAATAACAATAAAATATTCAGATGTTTGAATGAAAGACCCACCAAGTCGAACAAATGTAAACAAAGGCTCAAGGTTAAGGGCAATCACTTGTGTTTGTAAACACGGCCGCGCACTGAAATATCCGGTGGACGGGCGGGGAACGACTTTATAAAAACATTCCTTGCAACAAAATAAGCCGGACGTACCAGAATAGTAGAGGGCAAAAAGGCCTAAATCTATTTAAAAAGGACGAAGTTAATAGAATGTCATACGGAATTTCCAAAAATGTTTAAAGGGAAATGTTTACGAGATAAAAGGCAAACTCAGGAACCATAACTTGATTTGTTACAATTAATCAAATCAACTGTGTTAACAATTATAAAATATCTTATAATGTATTCTGTAAAAATTGTATATGATGTTAAAAACATTAAGAAGTTTTATGACGGGTAAAGGGTTCTAGAATGTGAACTTTACACTGATCATGAACCTAAAAATACGGAAATGCCAAATTAGAATATTGCTGCAATAATAGAACCAGTACGCGAGCGATAAGCAAAGTTAGGCAGGAACAAAATTGTCAGAATGATTAATAAACTGATTTAAAGTAGAAACAAGAATAAGCAGTAATTGAACAAGGCTAAATCTAGACTTTAAGATTAGCTACTTATTTGTAAAGGGACAAATGCTTAAATGTAAAACTAACTATTTAATAACTAAACCAATATCACAAAGTATTATTCAGGAAGTCTTTGTGTACTGAGCAAACATTGGCGAGCTACCTCCACTGCTTAAATCAAACAAGCTGGTTAAATCAAGCAACAATCAGAGAGATAGCAGGCGAATTTTAATAATTTGTACAACAAATACGTTATCAGACCTTGCAAAATCAAACAAGAAATTTGTGTGCATGAAATAGTGGGTCGTTAGATCAGACTATCACTGTACAATATAAAACAAGAAAACTTGTGTACTAACGATCAAGGTCGCAACAATAAGAAACTTTGCATTAAAATCAGAAGCAACCCAGATTTATCAAGGGGACTTCGATAATCTGGACAAAAGCCAGTCTTATAAATTATACAATAGGAAGATAGAGAATTTAAAAAGCAAGGTTCGTTCCGTTTAATATGATAAGTCGAATTGTTGTTGTACTTTATTAGAATGTTTACAAGCCAGCTCATTGACCTTGTCAGGTAGATTGGAATGTGGAATCCATGTAATAGTTAGCCGGTACGACAAGGAATGGTCTATCGGAAAGTAAACAAATTAAACTTGATAAACTGTACTTCCACAGCTGACACAATAATACGTAATAGTTAAGATATAAAAGGAATATGTCTAGAATATAGTATTGTAGGACTAGTTAGGTTTTTAATTGCAAGTCATTGTTTTTAAAGCCATAACTAGCAAAATGAAATTGACGTGGTAAATAGATAAAGGAAATGACAGCCATTAGTGTGGTGAATAATGTGTAATTTGACAAAATAAAAATTTAGTGTAAACAAAAGTGACTAATAAATTGCTAATTGACTTGTGTTTGAAGTGTTTCAGGGTGAAAACTTCTCAAGAGACAAGAGAGTAATAATAAGAAAATTTTGTAATAGAATAAGATAGTTTAAGTAAGAGTAAGATAAGGAATTGGTAAAAAATATTTTAACAAAGTAAAACATTTTTAACCTCTCAGACGGGGAAATTGCAACGGGCTGGGGACCGTCGCAAGTGGGAAATAAGTAATTTCCTGTTTTTTAGAAATAAAGCTGTTTTTAAAATAATCAAGTAGGGAATTATACAATTAATAAAGAGGGAAAAATTAAATAAAACAGTAAATAGAATAGTTAAGCCACATTAAAGAATGTTATAAAATAAATTTGTAATAACTAACTAAATTTGAACATCGAGAGTGAAGCGAAAAAATTCTAAGTGCCTAAAAAAGCTATTTTTCGAACCAAACCACGTAGAACTTTCATCGACATTTTAAAAGAACCACAATAACCTAGAATGAACATTAGAGAAAACAGAATTCAAAAAACTTAAGAAACAAAAAAGTTACAGCCGTTTAAATAAAATAGACATTTTTCAGTGTTCTAAAATTAATTATCAAACTATGCAAGCTAAAACAGATTCGTTGCCCGACTTGCCTGTACAAGGAATAAATCGAGCGATAGCAAACTTTGCAGGCGGGGTGCGGTAGGTTAAATTCACCGCTATATATACTTGGTCTCTAAGCCTTTAGAGACAGTCTGTAATAATTTTTTAACACGAGGTGCCGCGGGACGCTATGCTGGACCGCGAGTAGAGACCGTCAGCAGGCCAGATGGACCATAACCTCAGCGCTTTCGACATCCAGGACCACCAAGGATGAAGGCTCCAGACTCAGCCTCCAGGACGCTCGAATAGAGGGAAACCACCACCGACGAACCAGGGATGGCGACTTCCGGTGTCCAAGGACCAGGGAATCCAGACGAGGGACCCCGAGGACCGGCAGGAACATCTTTGGCAAGTCATTTTCTTTATTCGATACCGTCACGTCAAATTTAGTTAGTTAATTTTATTAAATTCAAACAAATCTGCAAGCTTAAAACAATGACTTCACTCTTTATGAAATTTTAATAAATTGTATGCTAAGTAAATGAATTTATGTGTTCAGAATATTTAAAATAATGAATATTAAAATTACAAAAGGTTTTTGGCCATATGCCGTTTATTTAAAGGAAATGAGAAATTTTCGAATATTATAAATTTAAAAATTAAAGGTCATAAAATATAAATTTACCAATTCCATATAGAAGATAAAATATTATTATGTGTAATTTGAAAAATAATTTTATGTTTATGTCTATGTAATCAATCTATATGCAAAGTATAATTTTTTAAAGCATAAGAAACAAGAAGTAACTCAGTGAATTGTTTTGCTAATATAATTGTGTAATACTTTGAAGGATAAATTTTCTTTTTTATTTCAATAAATAGAGTTAAATATGTCATAAAAATCAACATTATTTGCATTCCATCCTGTGTCAAATAACCAATAAAAACTGTTTAGCTTTTTCCAACTAATATAAAAATGATTCTTAAATCAGTAAACAAATTTAATTAAATTTCATTAAATGGTAATAGATTAAGCCTAATGTTTTAAAGAGTTTCTCTCTACTAACTTCATGAGCTAGTCTAAAGATTAGTTGGTTTTTTGTAATAAAAGTCCAGAGATTTATCTACTGGCAGATTGTGTTTAAGAGGACACAGGAGCCTTTTAAAATAGATATTTTTAAACATAATCATATTTTGCACGTTCCCTTGCTGTTTCTGCAGATCATCATCAGGTGGTAAGACTCTGTGTTTATTATGTGTATTATTCTAAATGTGTTTCTTTCCAGCTGACTATTAATTTGACATGTGTGACTATACTTAGACCATACACAATTGATAAACTTATTTAGGAGTGTTTATATGTATTTTAAAAAGTAGTCAGCGGGAATAGGCTTGTTGTGGGTTTGGCCCTACGAGCAGGAAACATACACTTAACTTTGGGAGTTTAGCACGGTTTTACCAGCAGGGTGATAGGCAGTTTTTTGGTTGTTTATAAATATGTTTTTCTTGTAAACAATTAAATTTTAGTATTCTGCAAGAAAGGATTTAAACAACAAACGACCGCGTAGAGCAGCGGTAGTAGGGACGGTTGAAGAGAAAGGTGGGCGGACCTTGCAGTATGGCCAATAAACCGGTTAATGTTAAAAATAATTTTGAGTTAGTTAAAGGTCTTTGTAAGAAAGATTGTTATTATTTAAAAGTTGATAAGGGTAATACAATTGTAGTTTTAGATAAGACAGATGATGTCAATAGAGTAACTAAAATGTTAGACGAATGCACTTATCAGAAAATTTTTAAAAAACCACTAAACAAGTTTATTTAAGTTGATGGCCGTTCGTTATTTGTCGGTCGAGGGCGGAGAGGGGGGCGGAGCTTAACTCACGCCTATATATATATCGACCGCAGAGAACGATTGGGGATCCTTCTGACAATTGGCGACCCCCTGGCTAATCGCCTCCCCCCAGCCAAGATGTCAACGAGAACCAACTGGAAACGCTACAATGAGTGCCTTCTACGAATATCTCCGGACCATGGCAACCCGATGGACAACTGCGGGGATGTCGATCGTGAGGCCGACAGAATACAGGCAGCTCTCCTACATGTGCCAAGATCAGCTCCCACACCATTGTACGCGGTGGTGCAAAGACTGAGATTCCATCCCATATTCAAGTAGAGCTGGCGAAGAAACGCCGACTGCGCTGTACATTACACTTCACCCGCGCGCCCTCAGTTAAGAGGGAACTAAATGCCCAGACTCAACTAGTCAAGATCCACACGCAGAGGAGTAATGGTTCAAATTCCTCTCCTCCGTAAACACAGACAATGGTTCTCTGTGGAAATTATTTCGCCAGCTCTTAGCTACAAAATCGCCACGCAAACCACTCCTTGGTCAGCAGGGTCTGGCTTACTCCCTAGTGGATAAGGCCGAAACGTTCGCTGATTCCTTAGAAGACCAGTTCACACCAAATGCACACATCTACGATACCGAACATGTTGAACATGAACGGGACTACCTCGAAATTTATCTAAACGGTCCACTCGGCAGACCACCAGACCTGATCGCCAGTGATCAGGTGGCACAAACCATAAGTTTTGAGAATGGAGATACTCCGAAACACGTCATCAAAGAAAAATATTTACGTGAGTATATACGTGAAGATAAGTTTATTAAAAATAATAATCATTTATAAAAATTTTTAGCAAATAGGATTATATTTAATATTTTGTTGTTCTGATGCTAATATAATTGATTATCTTTTCCTGCCCTTATACAATAGTATAAAACACTCTTCTTCTAAACATAACAATATATATATATATATCTATATATATATATATATATATATATATATATATATATATATAGATATATATATATATATATATATATAGATATATATATATTTATATATATATATATATATATATATATATATATATATATATATATATATATATATATATATATATGTATATATATATATGTGTGTGTGTGTGTGTGTGTGTGTGTATGTGTGTGTTTGTGAGTGTGTATGTGTGTGTGTGTGTGTGTGTGTGTGTATGTGTGTGTGTTTGTGTGTATTTTTTAATCTTATAATATTGGATAAATAAATAGGTTTTTGTTATTTATTGAGTATTTCGTCTCAGCTGTATTATACGAAAACAAATTGTTTTGTAACAAATCTATAATTTTGTATTTAAAGTAACAAAATGAGAATTGAGAGTATTTCAGTTTTTTTCAAATGTTTTTAAATTGTAATGTCAGACAGTTAGTGTTAATATTATAAATACTAACAACTAATTGCGTAGAAAACTCTAAAAAATAATCGTCAAGTAGTATTTTGTATTTCTCAGTTTAAAAAAATAATTTTAAAGAGCTTTAACAACTTATAGAAGGTTAGGTTACGTCATGTGTTATGTCAGTTAGTTAAACAATATTTCAAAATCTAATGGTGTAGAAATATTTTAACTGGGCCCATCACTTTGGTAAAAAATGATAGTAAATAGAATAGAAATAAATAATTTGACTTTATTTCAAAATATTTTACTAGGATTAAAGAAAAGTATATATATTAAATATCAAATTATTTGTCAATAATAAATAACAGTTTGTAAAATGTATATTAAATACTGACAAACTGTCACTAAACATAAAGGCAGACATTATTGTAAATCTTTCGGCAAAAAATGGTTACTGGGAAGAGAGTTTCTAGGCGAGAAATAACTATAAACTATAATTCAGAACTATGTAAAAGTATGGGTCTAAATCACACGGAATGCAAAAACTACTTGCAAGCCGTTAAAGAAACGAACAATATATGTAGAGTCCGAAAAAAAGCTGATGGAAACTAAAGATGGGATGAAATATCAAGCAAACAAACTTGAGTTGATTCGGGGAAGTGCGTCAAAATATAGGACTCAAGATTGATAGTCGTAAAATCAATCTTAATTCCTGAAAATATTAATAAGTGGAGTAATAGAATAAATATGTGGGAAGTTACTACGTCGTGAGAGAATGTAAACGAGGAAATAGCTAGGTAGGATATAGTTTATAATTAAAGGCTTGTTAATTGCGAAAAGTGCAATACTCATAAGTATCTGATTGGGGAAGATAAAATAATATATTACTGAGGTTACGGCAACACCAAGTGCTAAAAGGTAATACTAGAAATGGGAAGAAAGATGAGCAGCGGTGTCAGTAGCAAAGATTAGTTTTGTGAAGTTCTTGTGAGTAGTGTCACGGAGTAGATTAAGTAAAGCTGAAATCGTAGGGGTGGAAGGCTACCAAATTATAGTGAATTGAAAGAAGATAGGACTCGTGTAAAATGGAAAGCAGGAGAGCCATTATTTATTATTTTGTAATAATTGATAAATATAACGAATTGTGTTACTATCATTAATTAGTTTAAATTAGAAATAAAAATTGTATTTATTCTTTTTTCATTATAATTAATGAAATTATTAGATCACTCAAGTCAAGAAAATATACTTTTTGAAATACAGTAACCCTTGCAATACCTTGTGATATGATCCTAGGAATACAGTCTGAAACTAATGTTCTTAACATTTAACTAAAGATCTAAGAATGATTATGTACACGAGAACTATAATAGATCTCTATTATTGAATTACATAGGATGTTTACATTAAAATATAGATTTATTTATATATTCCTGTGAGGACCACTAGAGGTCACTCTCTGGCGTCCTAGGGGAATACAGATGAGAGTAATGCAAGTTCAGTGGCATAATTGTAGCATGCATTACTTCGAAAATTGAAATCATAAATACAAAATAAAGAAATCATTATTATAGTGTTTCGAAAAAGTGGCTGTTTTGCAATTGTTATGAACATATTATAAATATGATTTAGAATAAATTAGTAAAATTATCATTAGTCAATAGTCAACTAGTCAATAGATTTATATTACATACATAAATACATTCTTACATATATATAAATATATTTATATATATTTATTATGGTGATATGTTTTCTTGTAATATAGCTAATAAAGCAAAAATTTAAAAAACATAAGAAAACAAGAATAGTTTAATTACATATTTTATTATTTTTAGCTTTTTCCGCCGATAAAATAGTAACAGCATGGCAAAGATTTTAATATTCTTGTATTTAATTTTTGTTTCATTTAATAAGTCTTTATATATATATATATATATATATATATATATATATATATATATATATATATAATTGTTAATTTGTAAACAATTATATCAGTACTATAAATTCAGTGCAACGGAATAATTATAGGACGACGTGAAATATATATATATATATATATATATATATATATATATTTATTTATTTATATATATATATATATATATATATACATACATATATATTTAGTTATATATATATATATATATATATATATATATATATATATATATATATATATATATATATATATATATATATATATATATATACATATATACTTACACACACACACACACACACACACACACACACACACACAAACACACAAACACACACACATACACACCCACATACACACACACACATATATATAGCATATTATATTATATTATATATATTATAATATATATATATATATATATATATATATATATATATATATATATATATATATATATATATATATAAATATTTACAAGAAATAGGGATACATTGGTTTGTCATTAAGTGTTCTTGATTTGTAATCATATATATATATATATATATATATATATATATATATATATATATAAATATATCTGAATAGTTTTAAAGAACTCATATTTTAAAGAAATATATAATAATTATTTTTTAAAACATACTAAATAATAAATGAATGTTTTATATTGTATGTATGATAGTGAAAACAATTTACGAACAATAAGCACAGCACAACAAATCGAACTTGTAATGGAAATTTATCACAAAGAACTATTTTAAATCAACATACACTGAATAATGAATCTTTTGTCGGAGTGTACATAGATGAACTTGAATATACAGAATGTTTTATCCTGATATATCAGGTGCTTCAATAAATTCTCCTTTTTTCTATATCTAATGGCAAAATGTTACTAACCACTAATATTACTTAGAGTTTGCCAGATATAGGAATTTCTTTATGAAGAAATTGAATTAATAATGTATTTAAATGTTGTAAATGCTGTTAAATCAATGGCGTTCCATTGGTCATGCCAAATATAAAACTAGAAAACTAAAATATATAGTATAAACTGAATTGTTGTAAACTTTATATTCAATAAATATGGGCAAGGTATAAGCAATCTGGTTATAATTTGTATTGACTGATATGAAGTAAAACATTTTAATATCCGTCATTTTAACATAGAAATCACCTGCTTCTTATAAAGTTAGTGTTTTATTTTCCGTTTTAAAACGAGATTAAAATTACCTAATTTACTGAGCGTTGTCATTTATACAAAGCGTATTCTCATAAACCTAAATCAATTACAGCACAAGTTGTAAAGTATTCAACCCTTAACCTGGTTTCTTTATTAGGTTAATAACAAAGGCCTATATTGACGAAATTCATTTAGGATACTTTTTAATGTAGGAAATGAAATAAATAAGCTAGGGTTATTATAACGATAAATTTGGTTTTTTAATTATCTGTTTATTGCGCAGCAATATCGCCGCTTTATCGCAGGGCGACGTAAAATTGCTTGTGTCATATTAAAAATTGTTTTCTTAGTTAGGACGTGTCTCAAAAAATACAATCTCTTGATTTTAGTCTTTACAAAATTATCTGCTGAATTAACGGTACACACATTCATAAGAACTTTGTGCAGAATTTTAATTTGTTTACAAGTATTTTTGTGCAAGTTATTTATAAGTTATTGCATATCATTTATTTGTATATCAACTTAACTCACAAGCCTACTCACATATTATATATATTAATTGACCATTTGATTAATCCAAATTCTATGTTAAGTGGATATTAAGGGAAATGGCAGTTACCTGAATAATTGATTGACAAATATTGTAAGTGTATCTTGTAAAAGAAAAGATAAATGAAACAACGTATTAAATACTCAAAGGATATGCACCATGCAGCCAAATCGAGATATATCTTATTTTAAGTTCATATAATTAAAATGATGTTATAAGTAATCAATTGTCAAATACAAAACGAGCCGGTCAAAATACAATATACAGAAAGTCAATATACAAATAAATTAAACGCATAGAAAATAAACCAAATCCGGAAAATTACAAATTAAGCGCTTCTATAAGTCTTGTTAAATTTGAATCCTTCTGGCGGAGAGTTGTTGCACCTTAAGATTTCCTGGTTGAATTTGAAGGATTGGGTATGTAATCGATTCCACAGAAGATAGAATCCCATTGATTGTCCCTTTTTACGCATAATACACACAGTCGCAAAAATGTTTAATATTTTTGTCACTAAGATTTTACATCCGTATTGGATAATAAGAACATCTGAAAAAGAGTGTTTATCCATGACATTTTAAGAATGTAATTTTCCAAGCACAGACTTTTCAATTAGTCGGCTGAGTTAATATTAAATATTGATTTCAGTAGGTTGTTCCTTACATGATGCATGTGTTTAGAGTCATGTAAGTTTATTGTTAGTCAATTTAATGTATCCATTACATAAATTTGGATGAATTTATATGGGTTCTCAGGGGTTGTGTATCCCTGGGTTACACGTCCGGTCAATGGCTCAAAACGAGCATTGTGTCAAAACACAAGTGTCATGATGTTTTTTCCCAAAACGGGGAGGAAAGGTTATACAGAAGTAAAGGACTTCACACCCATCAGCTGGTGGACCAGTATTTGAAGGATGGAGCTCTGACGTAGTATTAGTTCCATCAGGACCAACACACAAACCGAACTGGTAGGTCAATGGAGACTGCGCTGTTGTCGGTTGTGGAGTTCATTAAAGGTCAAATCAACAACAAGGGCAAATGTATGAGGGGTTTTTGTGATGTGGAAGGGATTTTAATAGTACCTCTAGGCTGGGCATCAAGACAGAAGCCAAGGATCAGGAGATTTCTGATGGAATTTAAAATTGGATTATGAGTTTCTTAGAAAACCGTACAAGTACTCTATCCTGGATGGGGTGCACGATATTTTAAATGGTCTCGAAGGGCTGCCTACCGGGTGTGGTAATAACCCTTCTGCTGTGGAGCCTCCTCGTGGACGGTATTATAAGGATGCTCAGTGGAATAGGTGTTAAGGGGGTCGGATAGCTATCTTAGTTAGGGGCCATTTCAAGAGATCCTCAGAGACCGGCTTCAGAGGCCCTCAATGTAACAGAAGCGTGGCGAAGGAAAACAACTATGCATTCAAGGAGAGAAATCTGTGACACTCGTCTTCACTAGGCGATATAAAACTAGATCGCTGGAGATGGAGGAAATTGGTAATACCAGTTACGTTGAAAGTGCTAAATATCGGGGAGTTATTCTGGATAGGAAGCTCTTGGAGTGTAAGTCCAAATGAGCCATAGCTACTTCTGGCAATGCAAAGGAGCGTTAGGCATGAGATGGGGTTTGGATCCCCGTACGATGAACTGGATTTATACTGTCATCGTGGTGCCGAGGTACGTCTTTGCCTCAATCGTCTGGTGGGACAGGGTACATAAAGAGGCTTTAGGTAGAGCTAGTGGCAGGTTTAAGCTGGTGACTGAGATTTTACCTTCTCTATCAGAGCTGTGAAAGTAAAATTCGCTCAACGTAACATGGATTCCAGGACATTTTGGCTGGATATGGAATGAGAGCGTGGACGCCTTAGCAAAACAATGGTGTATAACTGAAGTATCGTTGCTGAGGGCAGTGGGCATGCCAACTCAGGAGTGGGACAAGAGGAGCATGACATATATAGACTGGATGTTCAGAGAAGAAAAAAAATGCGACTTTCGGGTGGAATAAGTCCAAGGTACTGGTGCGATACTCGGGAGAACTGTGGGGCAAAGTACTACTCTCCTTAACAAGACAGCAACTCAGAGTTTCTGTAGAACTGGTCACAGGTCATGTGAATCTGAGGAGTTCTAATACAATATTGAATGATCTAGGTCCCCTTCGTGCCAAAGATTCGACAAAGACCAAAAGCAAAGCCCAATCCACGTGCTCTGTGTGTGCCTTGCTTAGGGAGCTGCAAGGAGAAAGTGGTTAGGTTGGCAGGTATGTACACCAGAGGATATCAGAGAAGATTTAGCATCAGCTGGGTACTTGGACCCTGCAAAGAGATAGGTATCCACTAACCTAATCCTGCGGTAGGGATTTGAATAGTGGCTGTAGCTAAAAACTGTACACCGATAAGTTCCGTCCGTGTTTAATAATAATTGAATAATAATAAATAAATGTGATCCATTATTAGGATCATATTGATTGATAGGTTACCAACCTATTAACTGTGTACCAGAAACAGGTGAAATTATAATACCACGAATTTGGGAATTTACCGAAGCTATTCACAAACATGATATCACTATAAGTTGAAGTTCGTATATGGTTCTTGGTATTTTTTAATTTAAAATGTAGTTTTTCAGCTTTAAAAAAACACGTTTTCGATAATTTTAAGTTTTAAGAAATTTAAGATATGTTCTTTTTTTCTACCTACTTTTTTGTCGTCAATAATCTTAAAAATCGACGTTATTTCGCCTATTTGACGTAATATTCTGTCGCCTAATTTGCTGGCAGAAATAAGTATATATTGGACACCATACTGCTAACGAAAGAACAAGTTACACTATATTTGTTCGTACGTATATAGAAAACACACAACACACACACAGACCCTTCCACACCCAGACACACACACTCATACACACACACACACAAACACAAACACACACATAAACATATATATACACACACACACACACACACATAAACATATATACACACACACACACACACACACATAAACACACACACATACACACAAACACACACACACACACACACACATTCACTTGTTATTTCCCTTTAACGTATTTAAAAAATAATCTTATTTGATATATTTTTTTGCGAGTCGACTCTGGAGTAATAATTAATTGCTCTCATTTCAAAGGTTATTTAGAAGAAATATATATATACAGTAGAGTCTCGATAATTTGAGGTAGATGGGACCGAGAGCCCTCGGATTACCGAAAACTCGGAATCCTCAGAAATACGTCCCTGTGCATAGGAAAAAATAATCGTTTTAATGAACCCTAATTTATTACTATAATTACGAATGCACAAAATCTGTTTATAAAACGTTCTATGGATATTTTTGAAATTCCGATTCAGTTCCCTTGCATACGGTATTTAAATGAGAATTTCTTTAATGCGTTACTCATTTCCTTTGCATACTGTATTGATATAAATATGTCTTGAAAGCTCAACTCATTTTCTTTGCATACAATATATCATCCCAAGACAGCCTAACTGTTTTTCCTTGCGCACCATATGGCTATACATATCTCTTGTATTCCTAATTCATAATTTTCATTCATATAGATAAAATAGGATCAAGCATAATAATGCTTTAATTTAACGGACCCTCGAATTATCGGGACTCGGAATTTTGAGTCTCTACTACATATATACACACGCGTTATTATTACCATTTAGAAGCACTGTTTGATCAGGGCTTGAACATTATTAGGTTCTCATATTTTTGCTTCTGTTGAAGCCAGATTCGATTTTAACACCCATTCACATGGTCAACTCTTTGGCCGTCCATTAGTTTAAACATTTATTCTATTTTCTACTGAAAGAAATATGGGGTCACTGTATCAAAATGCTCACAACTTTAGACTATAATTTAGTTTTGAACAACCTCCTTTGCTCTAACCACATCGTTTGGATTTGCTTGATTCCCATAGATAGACTGAATTTAGTAGTAAAACATTAGTTTTATTTCAATTATAATCTTGACTTTTTCAATGTTATCATTGAGGATACACAAATAGACTATATACAGTCTAAATATTTTATGAGATGTCGAAGTACTAATTTTTTGTTCTTATATCTTATACGTAGGCCTTTAAGTGTATTATATTATAAGATTTATATCACAAGTGTCAAGCATCGAATACTAAATAATAACTACGTATTTTATAAGATGAAAGTGTTTTAAGCTAAACGATTTAGTTAATAACTTGCATAAGTATTGTTTAATTGTAAGTCTCTTCATTAAATATTTGGAGTAATAAATATTTTTATAACAGAATTTTACAAAACCTAATAATACATTTTTTCATAATCGGCTGTGTTTTTGTTAATTGAGTTGCATTCAATTTCGTTTATGATAGATCATAATTCAATTTAGTTAAAATTTATAATCTGCCATGGTTATTTATATTAGAGCAAAAAAAAAACATTTCAGTTGTATTTTTTATCAAGGATCAAGCTAGGTTGCAGTATTGAACTCAATTTGTTGAAAGAATTGTTTCCATTAGATATAGATATCGTGTGGACTTTTAAAATAAAATTACGACAGTTCTCTATGCAGAGAAATAAAAAATGTTTTTACAAAATATATGTCCAGCAAAAAATTCAAATAAACTAATCGAAATAATATATAAAATTAAAAAATAAATTGTAATAAAGTAACAATAATGTAAATCTTTATTTATATAAATATATAAAAAATGTGTTCCACAAAAACAGAATAATTGTTTTACAAATAATAAAATTAAAAAAATATAAATATGATAAAAACAAAGTATTTTCAATAGTATGTTTAGAAACTATACATCAATAAAAATATATAATTAAACTATACACACGTCAAAATCGTTGCCGATATTAGGAATTTATTAAACAATACACCATCAAGGAGAATAACATCATATCATACAGAGAATACAGCCTAGTTTAATACAACCTAGTTTAAAGCATATTTCTTGTGACTTACATTATTCTATTAATTTATATAATGCTCAAATGTATGTAGTGATGTAAACAAGTTTATTCAAGTAAATAGCAAGAATCTTATTAGGGTCAAATCCCCTTATTTTCTTTAATTTGTTTTGTTGGTTTCTTACGCCAAACATACGTTGTTTCGTGCGGTGATTGAACACGTTCAAGTGATTGTCCCCTGTAACTTTGTGAGGCACTATTCATGATATTATGTTTTATTGGATAATCAAAAAGTTTGTATACCTTCATTTAATCGAGGCCTCTAGGATGAGAAATGGGCGAGATTTTAATTATCTTGTAATAGGTTGTACCTATATTGTTTACAAAATTGTTTAAAATTCTTAAGAGTTTTATGAAATAAAGCCAGAAAAATATATCCTCTATAATATAAAATACTTTTGATAATGATTAGTAACGTGAAGATAAATACCATTATTCCGAAAACAAAATCAGAGATAAATAATTCTTGATAATTATGGAGTTTGCAGCCAATTAAAGTTTATTCCAATAAACAAAGTTTATTTCTTAGGTAATTACCACCTTTTTAGATTAACAATTATTTATATTATAAATAAATACTGAATGCATGAAGATTTTAAGGCAAGCGAAACTGGGCCTAGAGTATATTAGGACAATTTTTTCTTTCAGACATATGCCATACTTTACAATTCATACATTTCATTGCTCCCAAAAGAATGTTGCAAATAAAGAACAGACGCTAGCAGGAAACGTTATTAAATTACAAACTGGCGGCCATCTTGTTGGACATGACAGTTTAGGACATATCATTTGTATTGTTAAATTTATTTAGCTCAAGGCACGACCTGAATAATAGAACGCTAAATCTTTTGTCTTTTCATTTGTTCTTAAACAATAAAAAAAAAATTCACGGCCGTTCTAAACTAAATACAAGAAATAATGTTTCACACACTTTTATTTAAAAAGTAACATTTTTAAGAAACACACATTATTTATTAAAAGGATCCAAACACAGTTTTGATTAGGTCTACTATCTTCGTGATTGCCTCTTCACTAACAACTTGCTCTGTCACTGTCGGCCACTAAAGCTTTTACTCTCTTCACTACATTGCAGACCCTGATTCTTCACTATTGGGAAGACAATATATATGTATATAGCATTTATGTATATTTATATATACTGTAAAGGTGTCCAGGCATTTCTTCAAGAAAGGTTTCTTGTTTTATCCACTAGAACGCGAAAGGGCTTTTAAACTCGGCAAGTCGTGTGCCTTAGGTAGAGGGCGAGGCCTTTTTCATTACAATATTGTTTTTAGATGTTTACTTAGCCTTTTATTTGAATACAAACCACGACATTTTCTCTCTAAAATCGAAATGCAATGCTTGAAGACAGAGTGTAAAACATAAACTTGTGACAGTCAATTCTACTTTACAAAACCAATAGCAAAATAAAGTAGCAGAAGAAGGATATATATATATATATATATATATATATATATATATATATATATATATATATATATATATATATATATATATTTATTTATATGATAAATTTTGATCAAAATGTTTAAACATGTATAACAAATAGACAAGTTTATTCTATTTGGCTGATTAAAAGAACGCAAATTTTCAACCTTCATAAGAAACATGTTTTTTATTTATTTTATAACATATTAAAACATATGGCCTGCTATATATTAAAACATCCCCTGCTAGATTTATATTACACCTCGATTATTATTCATCAACACGTTGTAAGGCGTGAGTTTAATAAAACTATACATCACCTGACATTAAAGTTATGCTTTATTAAAGTTAATTATTCCACATAAATTAATCAAAGTTTGTTGCAAAGGTGGGCTGCGCCCTTTGGTAAGCCTATGCGGAATTAATATACATTATACTTGATATTTTGAATAAATCCTATTTCCTAAATACTGTGTTTAAAGAAAAAATAAGTAATCACAATAAAATAACAAAAAAACATACTATTAATTTTGTCGATTGCACCTGCAAAGGAGAATTGATGAAAAATTAACATTCCCGTCAGGACATTCCAAAAACACGATTTTCTATGCAACGAACGGTACTCAGATTGTAGTACGGTAAAAATGTATTATACTCTTTGATAGGATGTGACAGCGAATGTTTAAACGTGCTAGCACACGCACGCACACACACAAACATACAAACACACACACACACACACACACTCACACACACACACACACATATGCTAATGAAGTAGAAGATTGCCACCGCAGTACCATGTTAGAAACATATTGATTCTTTAAAATAGTAATTAGATGAACAAATGTTTTAAAAAGAATGTCTGTGTAAGCTTCATTTTAAGCTTTTTTGAAGTTCACAGGAGGCCTTTTCTTTGTAGCTTTGACACTTCCTTAACTTAATTTAAAAGAATAAAATAAAAACTAAAATAACGACATAAAATATAAAATACTCTAGTTTGATATATCTTGTTTAGGTATAAAAACAATTGTTGGCATTTACAATAATGCCAAGATGTGACCGATATAGTTATAAATATATACGGCATATCTTCGGCAATATTATTACTTCGTGTATACTGTATACTTTTTATGTATACTTTTTAAAGAAAATTACTATGATTTATTTCAATTTGTAAAGTTAAAACTATTTCTTCCTGTTCTGCTGTTTTTAAATTTTATTAAAAATTCCAACCACGTGAAACAATCTATTACAACAATCTGTTTCATTGTTCCACAACAAAAAGATTTTTCCTCTTTCTGTCTGAAATGAATGTTAACATGTCCTATAGAGTTATAGTTGGTATGTTTAAAAAGGAAAATTATAAAAATAAAACTATTATTCAACTCTACATATATTTTGTATCAAAAGAAGATAGAATTGGTCAAATTTTAATTTATGAAACGTTAAAATTTGAAACATTTAACTTAAATATGTTAATCCGAATTGAGGGAAATATTTTAACACATACACTTTTTAAATCCTTCCACATTTAAGGAGTGGTTACGGGACCATGTTTTTATTTGCTAATTTATATCACCCTAATACAAAAGTTTTCTATTAGCATTATGGTGTCACCTCTCCTCTTATCTTATCCTTTTTATCGGTTTGTCCCCTGTCTGCCTGTTTAGATTGAAACAAGCTACACTTTGTTAATATTTTAAAGCAGTGCCTCATTTCATCTTTTAAATTTCTTTTATCAGAGTATACAATAGAGTATTGCCTTTAATCACAAGTGTCATGATTAGCCAAACCTAGAACACTTTCTTGAAGGGCGACTAAATGCTAAATGCATGGTACTTAGTAAGAACAGAGACAAGAAGGGCTAGCTTGCCACAAATTCAATGGGTCAAGCAACACATCAAGTATTAGACAAGCCAATGCTAGTTACAGTTAATTACAGATAAGCAGAAATAATGATTGCCTGGAGTGACACAAATACTTTGACATGTTGGTTTTGGAAAGAGAATACTCTTATTATAATTATTTTGAATGTTCTAACGCTAATTTAAAAAAAAACAAGAAACTTTGTTTTTTATTTACATATACAAACGTCTTATCATTAATCACCAGTGCAAAGATTAGCAAAGCTACAACTATTTCCCTAAGGGCGACTAAACGACGAATGCATGATACTTAGTAAGAACAGAGACAAGAAGGCCTAGCTTGCCACAGACTCGATCGGTCAAGCTACACAGGAGGTTTAGACAAGCTACTGCTAGTTGCAACTAAGCGACATTGAGCGTGGGCAGAAGTAGGGTAAAAAGTAGGAATAGTGTTCTGCGGGTAAACTTGTGTTTTATTCCCGTGAATCAAAGGGTGAAGAAAAGAGTAAGAGTTACTACCGCAAATAGTTTTGGTAATCAGATATATTAGATTCTCTGTTATTGATTTAACCTGCATCTTGAAGCTAGAGGATCGAAGGAAATCCGAGAGTATCGTCAGTGAGTACAATGTCGGAGTAGGTGGTATAATAATAAATTATTGTTATACGGCATTCACTTCACTGAAAACAAAGTTGTAACACTCTTAAAAATAAGGTGTTACATATAAATTCATTTATATATTTAATTTTTATTTAACAACTATATCGTCCCAATGTAAAAGAAAATTTTTGTTTTATTTTTGCAAATTGTGAAGCTAGCGTAGGTGGTGAGCGCTCCTAGCGGGCGAAATTGAAAAATATCGTACGAGTTAGTAACTTAGGGTAATAAGCACATCACGCCATGTGACGTAAACATGGTCTGATATCACCTGATCCGAAGCACCAATCAAAATATTCAAAATAATAAGAAAGGGTGGGAAATTCCGTTGGCGTACCCTTGCAACGACCCTACTTTTCCAATGATGGCACTTTCGGACATAACTTAGAAATTTATAAGCTTCTTGTATTCAAAATTTAGGATTTCAAGGCCGGTACCAAATTTTATTAACGAAACAAAAGAAGAAGTTAGAATCGATTATTTATGTGTTTAAAATGATTAAAGATTTGTATTTTTTTTTTGTTTAAGAGCGCTAATTGCAAGAGCTGTGTGTAATGATTAAAGTGCAAAAGCCATGTGCAATATTCAATGATATGAGTTATAGTGTTTTACAAGTAATATGCACAACCAGGTACGTTTTAGATAATAATAATGAAAATGTATTTTAATGTTAACTAAGTTGAATTTTAAATGATAAACGGTTAACACATGAACGGTTGAAATTGTCCTTTGAATATTCATTTCTAAAAATTTAATTGGAAAACTTAAATTACTACCTTCTCGATATATATTAATTTTAAAGGTTAATAAGTAATTAAAATATATGGAATAAATAGCAGTAATTAAAAGTTAATTACTCGACACATTGGTGTCCTTTGTTCTATTGTAATTTGTCATTGATTATTAAATTGTATAACTTTGTATTTTAAAACTTTCAATTCTTATTTCACAAGTAACCTAGTTCTAGCTTCAAGAAAGAAGAGCGTCATAGACAGACAGTATCTGCCTGAGCTATTACGTTAGAACTAGAAGCCCTAAAAGTAAGATTAATTAATTTGTTAATTAGTAAATAACACACTTTTTTTTAATAAAGATAAAAACTTACCCCAGGAAAAAGGGCTTGTACGTTACACAGTGTTGAACAGAATGAGATTGTGGAATGCCTTGGGAGATAAAAGATTTCGGACAAAAAAAGAGTTATTAAACTTTTTAAAAAATTGTACTATCGAGAAAAAAACAATAATTAGGTGAGAGATTGTAATCGAAACTGCTGAGATTTAAACTTTAAACATATTAGAACACCTTATTAAAATTATTTCAAACTTACAGGTAAATATAACAACGATTATGAATTTGAAGAGGACAGTAAAGTTTTTCCATCGACCACTCTAGTGCTCCCAACTTAGACCCAGCAGTTTGAACCGGATACTTAACCAGACCTAAAACCATGGCCAGACATTTTATAACCCGGCCTTAGAAGGCGATGATCATCTGTACAAGTTCAAGATATGCCTCCAAGCCCATGTAATAAGCCCCAGCTTAGCTACAGGACTAAACCGTACACTGCGGCGACCATTGACTAAGCAGGGCTAGTCTGGCAGTATCTAAGTCTACAAGTCTCGTACTAAGGAAGTACAGTCCGTAGTTGGTCTAATCACAGCAAGCCACAATAACTTTATCACTGCAGTGGACGCGTGTTCTACTATTGTAGTACAGGTAGTTATTTTTTCCCGCCCTAAGCAGTTGGCAACACTTGTGACCTTGATGGTCAATATACCTTTCTCGTATACCCGTCTCATTGCCTCAGACAAGTTTCACTCATCTAGCTGTCACGTAGTCAGCTAGAAGTCGAAACATTTAGACTGTACTACCATTGTAGATTGCGCGACCACTTGTGTACCATTTTTCTCATTTGATGCCTTTGCATAGTTTTTTTCTGTTCTGTGTTATCTGTGTTATATATATATATATATATATATATATATATATATATATATATATATTGACTTTACGTCTTATATGTTTGAAAAATGAACGTGATAGAGAAGAGATACGGTTGTAGTTGGCGGAAGCAGAAAGTGACCATGAGAGTGTGCTTGGTGTTCAAAATGAAGATGAACACGAGGAAGATGTGGAAGAAAAGGTCGAGCACAGTGATTCTGACGAAACAGGAAATAATTATGTGGAAGAAGATGAAGAAGAAGAGGAATACCTGCAAATACAACCTAATCCAGAAGATAGACCAACTACTGAAAGAACTGTGCTTGAGTTTTATATTGGCAGAGAAAAGTGACATAAAAAAGAACCATCTCGCTGGTATATAGAACCCTTAATACCAAGAAATACACGAACACCAAATTAGAACATAATACTAGCTTTCCACAGACCAGGGACTCAAGGAAATGCAAGAAATGCTTCAACTCCCTTATAATCATTCTTTTGTGTGATTGATGACCAAATGATTCAAGAAGTAGTTCTATGCACAAACATCTGCATAGATAAGATAAGAAATAAATATAACAGAAAGAGGGATGCTAAATCTACGGATGTAGTTGAAATAAAATCATTACTTGGAATTTTGTACATGTGCGGTGTTTTGAAGTCAGGTAGACGAAACGTGTTTGAGCTCTGGAACAACAGTCGTGGGACAGGTTGTGAGGCTATCTACGTCACAATGAGTGAGCATAGATTTAGATTTTTAATGCGATGTCTAAGATTTGATGATATACGCGACAGAGAACACCGTAAAGCTGTGGATAAATTAGCTGCTATTAGGTCTATTTTCGACAAATTTGTCTTGAATTCCCAAATTGCATTCAAGCCCACTGATTATCTTACTAGAGACGAGCAACTTGTGGCCTTCCGTGGAAAATGCCCGTTTCGACATTATATGCCAAAGAAACCTGCGAAGTTTGGAGTTAAAATATATGCTTTAGTATCTTCATCAAACTTTTATACCACTAATTTAGAGGTGTATGTGGGTCAACAGCCAGAGGGCCCATTTTGCAAAAACAACAAAGTGTGTCGCCTGGTTGAACCAGTAAGTGGTTCACGGAGAAATATCACCGCTGACAATTTTTTTCCTCAATACCTATGGCTAGAATGCTCTTACAAAAGTCATTGACTTATGTAGGAACCTTAAAAAAAATAAGCCTAAGATTCCTGAGTGCTTTCTTCCGGACTATGAAAGGGGACCAAAATCCAGTTTGTTTGGCTTCCAAGGAAAATGTACGCTCGTGTCTTATGTTCCACAGAAAAATAAGGCTGTATGTGCAATTTCAACTATGCATTATAACAATGCAATTGATGGTGACACAGAAGAGAAGAAACCCTGCATTATCACGTACAATGAGACAAAGCATGGGGTTGACATTTTAGATAAAATGTGTAGACATTTCGATGTATCAAGAAACTCTCGGAAGTGGCCTCTCACGATCTTTTTTCATCTATTGAAAGTTGCTGGCGTGAATGCCATAAATATTTAAAGAGCAAACAGAAACAGCGAGAATATCAATCGGAAAACATTTCTCATGGATTTGGCTTTCGAATTGGTTGATCCAGCTATTCGACGGCGAGTTACTATGGAAACCTTGCCAAAAGAAAATCGAAGAAGAGGAAAGCTTTTGCTTGGCATCTCAGAGGAAGCCCCAGCACTTAGATAATAACCTGTTGGAGTAGGAAAGTGTTTCCTTTGCAGCAGAAGTAGACATATAACAACCCGCAAAACTTGTGGAAAATGTCATAAATGGGTGTGTCCTGAACATCAAAAGAGTGTTTGTCATGGCTGCTACGAATAGACAATATTCAGTAAAATGATTTATTTTTTTGTTTGTGTTTGTGTTTTTAAAAATTGTACCGTACCTACCTAAATATCTTTGAATTTTGTTTAGTTTTTATAGCTGTAAGTACCTTACTAAAATACTATGTATGAAACACTTTTTATGAAGTTATGCAATTTTGTTTTGAATTAAAATACAATTTATTAATTAGAAAATGATTTCAAAGAGTATAATTAATACACCCACGTTAAAAAGTTGATAAAAAGATAACTAAAGGTGTAAAAATAAATAAAATAACTGTGTTCTACAATAGTAGTACACGCGACCACTCCCGTAATGTTCATAGGCGCGACCAATGCAGTGTTAAAACTCTTTTACGCTTTGTACTTAAGTAAATATACATACTTACCATTCTGAGAGGCAACTTTTAATAAATTCAGCGTCAATCAGTATTAATCTAAATTTGTTGTTTGCTTAACAACACTTTAACAATTGGTTTAGTATTGTTGCATGAGTGTAAACTATTTTTAATATAGAAAATAATAAATAATAATTTCATAATTCTAAATAAGTAGGGGTTTGTAGCAGCAATTGATACTTCCTATTTATTTATGACCATAAAATGAAACCAAATACTCACTGCTTAATCATTTTTTATAGTTTAAATGTTATACAATAATTGTGATTTAAATAACAATAGACTTGACGATAGGGTTACAGTGGTATTTCTTGGTAAACGATTTTTATGTAAATAATTTCCTCACTGTTTATTTTCCCTTGAGTGCTTCGGTTTTCTATTTCAATCTTATTGTCTCGAAGCGCTATTGCTGTACTAAATATTACATATAATTGACCGTGACTGAAATCTGAGTTTTCTAAATAAATAAAAATGTTTTCAAAGGTTTACCGTTAGGCTTTTATTATTGTCTTTTTAAAGTTTGGCCTAATTACAAATTGAGTTCTAACGAATGAAATATGGATATTATTATATGTTGTTATTAGGTTCATTCTTGAAATAAATACTGCTTGGCCTTTTTTTTGCCAGTAATTATTTCCAACAGTCGAATAATGTTTCCTAAATAGCTTACAGTGTAGACAAATTCATACTTCTAATTTACACAAGGTAGGACTATACCTGAAACCTTAACTTTCGAATTTCGTGAGCTATTGAATTTAAGCCAACAATATTCTGAATCACGTTATATTCGATATTTAGAGAGCGCCTAAAATTATTTATATGTTCATCAGTCCTACTCCTGCGTTTTCAATGATCCTCAACATTTCCAAAACACTCGTCTACGAACTCGTGGTCTTTCTCCATTACGACCTATTTCGACATTTTGCTTTTAAGAGAACACTAAATGCAACAATCATAAACTATAAATTACGCAATGCTGTAGTAAATTATTCTTAACCATTATTTCTACTTCACACCATTCCCAAATAGTTTTACACAAACTCGTCACTTTCCTCTACTAGATACATTTCAACATTTCAACATTTCAACAACAATCATAATAACATTTTTAAAAAACATTAGAAAACTCGTCATCTGGTAGTTTCAGCTGGTTTAATCCCTATCAGGTATAGTTGTTAATCATCATCCAGCATGTAGGGCTTACTTATTAATTAACTCTCTGTATTGATAATTTCAATAGAAAACATTGAATCTATTAGGCCCCGGTAGTTTTTGACGTTCAAGATAGTTTTTCCACCGTATTTTGCCCTCTGGCTTTTAAATGAATCTAAATAACCTATCTTATCTTGTCACTTGCTTCATATAATAGATATTTCATGGGGGCAGATTCGCTGCTGAAATTAAATAAATAGATTTATAACTGATAGTAGGAGCTTTATACTGTCCTATTAGGACAATCAAAAACATCTGAATATAAGAGAATCGTCCAAACAGCTGGAGAAGATTCGACTGGGAGCAAAACTGTCATCAACTAAAGGTATGATGCTAAAACTAGCAATTGAAGAATTGAGTTTTGATTGTCATTATGGAGGAAAACGCATATACCAGCCAAATGATACGATAAGATAGCGGATCGTTTGGATATCTACATATAAAAGAGATATCAGCAGATTCCATTGATATTGAAAAGAATTGGTATTTGAAATCGTATCTCCTAGCAGTGATAATAACGTTGAGTAAAAAAACACATCACGAAAGTGATTTGGCCATATTTTGTGAGCAAAAACCCAGATTCGTATAGTTTCGGACATGAACTCTAGATATAATTGAACTAAATGTAAAACTGAAGACCAAAGAGAAATTTGATATATAATTGGAAATATTTATATGGATTATACAACCCGCTGCATATAATAACACAAGGGAGAATAATTATGTAACAAAAAGCAACAACTACTAAGATGAAAATAGGAAAGTAGTTTCAGCAAAGAGAAAAGAAGAAGAAGTTGGCAGAGATTTGCAGATCCAGTAGTCAAAAATATCCTAAATAACGAAAGTAAAAAAATAAAGTTGCAAATTTGAGAACGCAAAAAGGATTTCTGTAAAAATTTATTGAGAGAATTGGGACTGAAATTAATCATCATCGTGAGCCACCAGTAAAATATACCAGACTAATTACTTCAGAACCTCCACTCTGGGCAGACAATGGACGTTGGAGAAGAAATGAAAAAAAACTGACTTATTTGCAGAACTCGTTACAGACATATCCCATCGTAACGGTTAACGAATATGTGTTTGGAGATAGTATCAATATATAGTCTGATTAAATACCACTTTCAATGATAAAGGAAAGGAATCAAAGAGTTCGGATAAATTTATTAAACTTAAAATTAATTTAAAAAAGGCCCTTGGGATTTGATCGTATAACAGGAGAAGTACTGAAAGAGCTCCCAAGAGAAGGAGTCATGCTTATCTATCTTAACAATGCAGTATTATGACTCAAACGTATCACATATATCTGGATACAGTCATGGAGATAAATGATCTAATTCCAGATTTTGTGGAACAGAAGTTTGGAATACTAGAATACCACTTCGGAGATAAACATTCTACCATTGATAAAGTTCATAGAATAACGGATATATTTGTACGGTCCTTAGAAGGTAATCATTTGCACTGCACTATTTCAAGAAGATAAAGCCTTTGATAAGGTGTGCCCTTAAGGCCTGATCCAAAAATTACATAAGATGGATTAAGGAGTAAGTATCATTGGTAACATTGTATGTAACAGGCTGAAGGTTCAGAATTAAACAGGAAGCGGAATATTTCTGAAATCAAAGCAGGATTACCCCAAGGTATTGTACTGGGTGAAGTACTCTACCTACGTTACAACTCTTCTATTCCGACCTCCTAAGAAGCGACCATTGCAAATTTTATGAGTAGTAATTGTAAATATTTGAAGTAATATTTAAGTGAAGATGTTTACATTATTATGAAAATTGAAAGGTAATTAGTGTAAGCAATTTCACATTTTGTAACTATATTATTAAACTAAAGTATATAAAATTATGTAAATGAATTGACGGTTGTTTAGGCGTATTCGTAGGCAACAGAATGGATTCCATTATTTCATAATTATCAACTATTATTTAATAATTTTAATTGCTTGTGATATGTATTACAATCGAAAATTCCTTGCACACAATATTTTAACAGTAGTAGACGCAGAATACTGTTGTTTTCAGATTTACAATAATTTATGGTCATCATAAAAATAAAAATATTTTACCCAATCTCAAACAAATGGAAATAAAATGTACAAATTTGTAACCATTGAAATTATTTATATTTATTGTTGATGGAATAGTTAATGTAATGCTAAATGCTAATGTAATCAATAATTTAAAATATTTCTCAATCAAATACGTGTTACTTACAGATGAACATTGCTCAATACACCGTTCCAGAGAGTGAAAATTTCACGTTAATGTTAAACTTTATCAAACATTACATACAACCATCGCTATAAATTTGGGTAACAATTTATTTATTTTTTTAATTTAATATTGGTATGTAAATAACGACCGACTTTGGAAGGTAATCAATTATTATTACCTAGAATACCTGTTTTTCCTTCATATTTATTTGTATCAAAAAGGTCGATGTTTGTTGAAAATCTGTTTATATTTTAAATTAATGCAAAAAATAATTTATTATGCATTGTCAATAATTAATATTGTCGATTTTTTTTATCGTGTCTTAATGCTATGATAGTCTCATAAACTATTTTTCTTTAAATATTAAACAAAAAGGTATATGATTTTATTTATCTTGAGGCAAGGAAATAATTTATATATATAAATTACAGACATAAAGAAGTAGATATGAAATAAAATTTTAATTAAATAAAAAAATCTGTGTGGATTTTAAAACTTTTGTATTGTGATCTGTATATTTTGTTTATAGATAGGAAAATACTGTGTCTCGAAAATTATTGTTTGGTTGCAATGATTAACGTAAGCAGTATTTGAACCTTGTTACACAAGACGTTGTCACTGCCCTATGTAATGGTCGATGCAGTTTAAAAATAACATGAAATTTCCACTCTCTAAGACGGTGAGTTGACAAATATACATCTCTAAGTAACACGTATTAGGATTTAAAACATTTTAATTTAATAACTACATTAACATTTGACATTACATTAACTATTTTTCTTTTCTTTTTAGAAATAATTAACGATAATAAATTTAGAAACATTACAATCTAGTTCTTTTGGCTATATTGATTTGCAAAAATTATAAATTGTATTTTCCCAATACCCACTGGATATATTTACTCAATACAAATAATTAAATTACTGTTCAAGTTTTACAAACTTTTATTAAAATATTTAGACGAAAATATTCCCCGTTAATTCTTACTATTATAGCAAATATTTTTGCTTGACTGAAAAGCGTTCTATTGGCAAAATGCACAATCAGGTTCAACTCTCACAACATAAATTGTATTTACGTTCTAAGCTACGAGTGCGTGCCTGCAAGGTGCTTCCATTCCCGACAATGTAGACTTGACACATGAAATGTGGGTAAATGTCATTTTGTATTTCACAACATTGCTTCAAGAGGAATTTGTCTGATGTTATTTCTGTTAAAATAGAAAGATATATTTGCAACAGTAGATAAGAAATGAAATTTACAAAGAATTACATACATGAAATTATACATGGAATTATCGTGAGGATAATAAAATTTCGTAAGTACACAATATGTAAGTAAAATATCTTTATTATTATATGTTGTTGTATTGAACACTATAGGATATTTAAATAAATAAAACCTCTAAACTGAATTTAACTGTTTAGTTTATTTAATACATTATATATATTTCAATTCCGTAGGAATCATCCTCAGAGGTAATTTACAAAATAAACTATCCGTTATGCTCTTTTGACCGAAAAGTCAAATTTGTAGTTAAATAAACCCCTATACACCTGTATACCACAGATAAACTTTTTCATTAAAAGTTATTTGTGGAGTATAGAAATTATTTATTGAATTGAAAAAGTTATTTGTGGTATAGAAGAATTATTTATTTAAATTAAACATTACGCCACAGTTGATTTATAAAGTTATACCCTAAATTTAGGCCCAATGGTTTTAGAATTTTGAATAAGTATGTAAGGGTTTTGTTTTTACGTATACTAAAAAATAGTTTACTGAATAAAGTACTTTAACCGATTAACAATATTAAACAACAAGAAATATAAATACTGTCTTAGACAACGTAATCAAATTGAAACAAATAATTTAAACAGAAAAGTTTTAAGTAAATTCTTACTGAAGTTGACAAAGGCAAATTGTATTTTAGATACCTTGGAGCACTATTTATGATATTGTCTACTCCAAGGTCGTACAAGGGACGTTTCAACGATAACCAGATGGGGGAAAAACTTTCTAGATATTGGAAAGTTGTTGTTGTGGCAAGACGGGCTACACTTCAAACATGAGGGATCTGGGCTGGACCCCAGAAATTTTATAATTTCATTATTGATTAAATACTTGAAAAACTGTATTAATGTCAATTATCGTCCAATATAAGTTATAAATATGTATTTCAACTTATTTGGATGAACAAAAACATATGGTATTTTACTAACGGTTGAAAATTCATACAAGATATATATCAGGAGAGTGTGAGCTAATAGAATGAATTTAATTACAGACTTACTCTAATAGGTATAACTAAGTAGTATGTGTAAATAATTATTTCTTTGTTTTGGAAAGGTTTCTTTGTTTTCATACAAATTGTAAATACTAAAACCCTAATGCAATTTATTTATGTTTCATTTTTTGTTTAATAATAGCTAACGAATTTTTTCAAACTACCCAATTAAAAATCTATTTCTGTTAGAATGTGATTAATCTAATAAAAGAATGTACTTATACAAATAGGAATTTTAAGCCCCTCATTGTCAGGCTAAGCCCTAAACGCCAGAAGACTGATTACCCATTGTCCGTTTTCCTGCAATACTTATATTTAGCAGAATAAGGTAATTTTCTTAAGATACCTTAAATTTAAAAAAATGAAATACTAGTCTCGAAGAAAGCCCATTTTTCCCTGTAGATCGAAAGTGAATGTTTTATTTTAGCTCTGACATTTTGCTTCGACATATATAGATTGGTGGACAATTCTACATAATCAAATAAACTGGCTTCATCAGGGTGATATAAGGATTTAACGAAAGCTAAAGTATCGTATATCGTTTTACCCTTCCTTTGTTTAACATCCGCCTTTCTTTTAATTATCATTTTCCCCCATTATTTTCTTCCGGCTATATGCAGCTATTTAATGGGCTTCATATTTTTCAGATCGTCGTTCGATTACATTTTGTAGTTGCATTTGACCGTCGGTTGTTAGTCTAGATACTCCTATACGCTCAATTATTCTCATTTTCGACTTCCAATTTTTACGACATTTTCATAAACAAATTGTTTCCTTTCTACTGACATGTATGAGTATATAGCCCCGAATACATTAAATAACAGTAGAAAGTATTTTAAAACAGCAAGGGCATATATGTATATATATATATATATATATATATATATATATATATATATATATATATATATATACACGGTTGTATAAGGTACGTGTTTTGCCCCACGCAATAAGTATTTAAAAAACTTTATTTTTATATAGCACGTGGATTTTTGTTGCAAATAATTAGATTGAAATTATTTTAACAACCAATTAACAACAATTGTTTTACATATACAAGTGATATTCACTCACCGTATAAGGAGTGGTAACAACTGTTCTGATCTAGTGTTTGCTACACACTAAATTAACAAAGAGTAGGTGTACGAGTACAATAGATGGATGCATCAGCAAACTACAATCAATCATCTTTAAACTAGCTAGGCATATTTATTCTCATAACTTTTATATAAATATATGAGAAATATCAAGAAACCGAGCAAAATTATAAGACGTATGAGACAGGAGAGCATGAAAAAACAGGAAGGTGACAGAATGAGTTATTTACTTAAGAACGTGGAATTGTGATGGCGATGAGTACATTAACACTATGATAATTAAACAAAATAGGAACTAAAATGTCTATTAATAAACATAAATAAACAAAGTTCAAAACATAATGTATACATTTCATCCTAAATACGTAGGCCTATAATGCAAAGTATATCCTTTTAAACTAGTTCAAAGCAAATCATCTGGGATTATAAATACCAACTCTCAGGTATTATAAATATAACTATTCTATCATACAGAAAAACTGCTCCTAGGATGTGAATAGAGATGAATTTGGGAAAGGCGGATATTTCATTAAATCAGAGATAATAGTCCCAGCCGTAGGAGCATTAATAATATCACTTGGTTAGAGAAAAAAAAGCTAATCCATTATCGAAAGTACTTATAACAGAAATAAGTATAAAATTTCACTTAATATTGAACATTTTATATTACATTTCCGTAAAGTCTTGACTGTGCCATATTCAACACCTAAAGGTCTGTAAATATCAACTTCCAAGTGTAGGTCACGGTCTATTATTTAGGTATATGAAATAAGTTCTAAGTAGATTACCGAAATCAAATAATTATTAAGTGCCTAGCGGAAATTTTCTTTATCCTTATGAGAAAAAATTAATTCTAGTACACAAACTAGATTTTCTTATTGAACACATTATAGGTGAAAGGAAAAAAATATAGATACACATAGATTTATTTTTGTTTGATAAAGCACTGCTAATTACACACACTAATAGAAAATAAAAAACGATTTTATATTATTTTAAAGTAATAATTTGCAAGCGCTCGACACCACATAGTTAATCTTAACAAATTCACCACTTTACCCTTTTTTTTAACATTGTAAACAATTTTGACAATCCCGAAAATTTGGAAAAATCATTGTGCTTAATTTTTAAAAATTAAAAATATCTTCGGTACTTTTCTAAACAGTTCTAAAATCATTACTCAATTCCATTGAATTTGATATTTAACAAAATATACCTCTTGCAGGAAAAAAAACGGAAACGTGTGTCTTCTTTACCTTGACAAAGGTAAATAGTGATGCACGTATCGTATTCACAAAGGTAATACATCTCTTTCATGCATCATCAAGTTTCAATTCTATGTTTCCACATTCGCAATCGCCGAAGCCAGGATACCAATACACATGTTCAACAATCAAGCAGGATTACGTAAAATTAGAGTCATCACTGTGTAAAGCCAATTTATTTTCTTTATTCAACCATCTAACGTTATTAAACTAACGATTATTTCAATTTTTTATTAGTGTATGAATAATAAAAGTATAAATAACATTTTTTATTCAAACACATAACTTTTTACGCTTTTAAAATTATTGTTTTGAGTGTAATAATTATCTGCCGTTCTTAGGATTATCTCATTTTTCGCTGATGCGTTTAGAAGAGCCTCCATCACTCAGGACCTTTTATGAACTGTTCTTCCCTGTTTGGGATTCGTCTTTTTTTATATCTTATCTAACCACGCCACACTTTGTTCCATTCAGCCTTTACCTCATATCGGCTCCGCCTATTCACTGTTCAGTCCATCGTTAAGTTCCAATATTTATATTTTGGAACCATTTAAAGTTTTAAAACAATATATTCAATATTTTGAACAAAGTTAAATAACAATGCACGTGACGTATTTAAAACTGTAGTACATATCTTTCGTGCACCATCAAGTATCAATTGTAATCGCTGTGAAAAGGACATTTATTTTCTTTATTTAACAACTTAGCGTTATTGAACTATTGATTATTTTAAATTAGTACATTTAGTTATCAATTTTTAATTAGTACATAAGGACATTTTACAGTCTTAAAATTTGTGTTTTGACTGTCATAATTATCTGAAATTCCTAAGACTGTTATATTTTTCGTTGACGCGTTTAGGAGAACCTCCATCAACCAGAACGTTTTATGAACTGTTCTTCTCTGAATGGGTATTGTCTTTTATAGCTTATCTAACCAGCCCCCTTTTTGTTCTATCTAACCGGTTCCGCCTATTCAATGTTCAGTTTATTGTTTATTCTTTTACTTCTATTTTGTAACCATTATATATTTATAAACCATATGTTCAATTGATTTCATACTTACTCGTTTATTACTCTCGTATTTTTCAAATTGGCTTTGTATATTTTCCAGATTTTCACGAAGGTGATATTGACCATGTTTGAAAAGATGGTTTTTTATATCACGACTCTAAATTTATCTCCTGTCACATGTATTATTTTATTAAAAATATTACTTCGGGTAAATATCTTTTAGAGGAAATCTGGCGCTCTGGTCTCATGAAACGATTTTATGTATATTTCATATTTATGAAACTAATTAAATTTTCTAAACATCAATCTATTCCTAATGGTATTAAACCTAAATGGAAAGTTGAGAAATGACATTATTTACATGTTTTTATCAATTCTAAATTCATTTATGATTAGTAATTGAACTTTCAACACGGGGTAGAAAAATACCCTAAGCTGACAACGAATGTAGAAATAACTAACCATTTTAAAATGTTTATTCACACTGTTAGCCCTCGATACGTAATCAATGTTTGCGTCTAGTACAAATACTTACAAAATCATTATTGTTAAGGACAAACTATACATTAGTTAAATAATAACAGGAAAAAAGTTACTATCACGATTTTATTATTTCAATCATAAACAAAACTGCTTAATTATTAAAACAAGTTGTGCCTAACCAACATAGCCATCGTCTAAACTTATACGTTCCATTACAAGTAAGTTCTTGAATATATGTTCAAATGTTTAAAGCATTTGTTGAAGTACAGTGTCGGCATCATCATGAACAATTATATTCTAACAGTAGGTATAATGATATTGTCAAATCTATTACATTGCTTCCCCTTTGAACAGTTTTATGACATTTGTTGAACATATTAAATACATTTACAGTTTTATCCTTTTTAGTATTTTTTGACTGAACATTTGATCCTAATTTAAATATATAAAACCTCTTAAACATAAGTAGAATGTTATATTTGAACGCTTATTTACATATTAATTGTACGGTGATCAACATAAGAGGAAATTATTACAAAATAACGATATTTTAACAAAGTTACATTTTATATAGACATCAGTAACTGCCATGTTAATTAGGAGTTATTATTGTAATACATATCTCTACAGATTGAAATGTTCATAGGGTTTTAAATAAAATTGGTTTTGTTTATTAAAATTTAAACACTACGAAATGGCTTGAAGTAGTTACGCTTTTTCCCTAACTTTACTCCTCTAAGCATGAATCTATAAAATCCTAACTAATACGATACACGTAGGAGAAGTTTTGCAATGTAGCTGACATCAGGCGCCCATAGTGAATAAACATTTAAGTTAAACGATTTAAACGTAGTTCAAGTTTATTGTAAATCTCTACTTACTTAGTAGTTCTAATAAGTAGAGCTAATAAATTTGTTTTGACATTTAAAAGACTCCGACGTACTTGGTAAACCAGGTAGAAGCTATTGTAAGCGTATGTTTCTTTATGTAACGTTTAAAAATTAGGTGTAAACCAATTTGGTACTAATAATAACATAATTGTGAGAAGGCAAAGATAGTTTCCATTGCATTTTATACAATTGCTACAGTTCAATAATTTTCAATTTACTAAGCTATACATTGACCAGAGGATATTTACAAATAAAAAGTTTTAAAATATTTTATTTTTTACAACGCATATTATTGAGATACTTTTCAGTGTTATGAAGAAGACAATTTAAACTAATAAAGGTACTATATAAGTGAGCAATTAGATTTATTATTACAATACACACACACACACACACACACACACACACACATATATATATATATATATATATATATATATATATATATATATATATATATATGTGTGTGTGTGTGTGTGTGTGTGTGTATATATATATATAAATTAGGCTGATAATAAATAAAATATAAGTGTATAAGTAGTTTTATTATTACAAAAACAATATGTATGACTCATTTCAAATCAGAAATATAGGATAAATAAATTTTGATGATGAGTTTGGTCGGCGAACAACTAATAGAAACTAATATTTTTTTTTTAATTAAAATAACTCAACTTCTCCAATTCTATATTAGGAATCAATAACTAGAACAAAATTTTATTTGAAATAATATCATACATTGAAAAAAAGTGCTGTCTTACTTACTACAATAAAAAATATGTAGAATTGAGTAAGAAATAAAATGTAAATAAAAAGGGAGCAATGAATGTAGATATCTTCTCTAACATCCATACATGTTATTTGAAAACATTTTAATATTCATGACCTTAAAGTGAAATTGAATGGAGTGATGAAGTGCAATACATTTCCGGCAAAGTTCTAATTACATTAAAAAGAGCCGAGAAACACATTTTCTTTGTCACTTAATTCTTAAAAAGGAGATATTATTTACATATTTCCATTTTTGTTACCATTAATACAAAAAGTCTTACTAAAAGTAGGAAATATGTTTTCTTTTCATTGAAATTTTGATCCTGTAATACTTTTAAAAATAAGTTGAAGAAATGTTTAGGGACAAAAATTGGCTTTTTCTTGGTAGGTTTGATATTTCTATATATATATATATATATATATATATATATATATATATATATATATATATATATCTACGTTTATGTTATAATTAAATATTACTTGTCTAGCGCTAAATCATTGTACTTCACTATGAAAACAGTTATAGTAGAGATAAAAATAATAGCGAATAATATTAGATCTGGCAGTTTGCTCAGATCTAAATTTTCTTGACTTTGTAAACTTTTTAACTTTAGCGAATTATTTATACTTGCCTACCATGCCAAGCTTCCACAAGGTACCACTTACCCTTCCTAGTTTCCCTATAATAATCCCACTTCATGAAATCATGGTCTATATATTAGTTTTTTTTGAAAATAAATGTTTAAATAAACGCATAAAGCAATCTTATAATTTGTAATAGAAATGGATTTAATTGACATTTTTTGATTACCACATGTCTAGTCACATGGAATATGTGTATATACTGTTATAGGTGAGAACACTAACACACACACACACAGACACACACACACACACACACACACACACACACACACACACACATACGCATACAAACACACACACACACCCCCATACACACGCCACACACACAAACACTCATACACACACAAAGTCACACACATACACACAAACAGACAAATATATAAATAAATAAATATATATATATATATATATATATATATATATATATATATATATATATATATATATATATATATATATATACTTCTACAAATTTGAAATTCTATTCTAAATACCTATTAAATTTTTCGTGTAGGAAAAAAGTAAAAACCAAAGGATATTCTTCTCATCTGTATTTCTTTATCTGTTAGTGAAGTTAAAAATTGTATTAAAAATGCACGCTCACGCACACACAAACACACACACATATGTATATATATATATATATATATATATATATATATATATATATATATATATATATATATATATCTTAAATATGTTGATATGTTTTCTTGTAATATAGTTATATTATATACTCTTATAAAAATTATATATTTTATTTAAGAGTAAATATATTCATAAAAGTATTCTTGTTTTTGAAATATTCCTAATTTATTATATATATATATATATATATATATATATATATATATATATATATATATATATATTATGCTACACATCTGATAATTTCTATTCCCCTTTCTCGTTTAGGAAATTGTTAAAACCCAAAGGTTATTCTTCCCATCTGTATTCATTAACTGTAAGTGATGTTATCAGCTTATTAACAAATTACGTTTTGTGTAAAGAATGAGTTCACAAAGCTTTTATTTATTGTAGTAAAGATGTAATAAGGAAACCAATAATTCGGAAAACGTCAGTCGAAAAACGTTTACTTATTTAATTTATGTAATTGTACAAAGTCTCATAGGTATAACTAATAGGTACTCTAATAGGTATAACTAAGTAGTATGTGTAAATAATTATTTCTTTGTTTTGGAAAGGTTTCTTTGTTTTCATACAAATTGTAAATACTAAAACCCTAATGCAATTTATTTATGTTTCATTTTTTGTTTAATAATAGCTAACGAATTTTTTCAAACTACCCAATTAAAAATCTA
The DNA here is from genome assembly GCA_036971475.1 of Prosapia bicincta. Lineage (NCBI taxonomy): Eukaryota > Metazoa > Arthropoda > Insecta > Hemiptera > Cercopidae > Prosapia > Prosapia bicincta. The sequence continues at coordinate 233,476,865 of JBAIZL010000004.1, forward strand.
TTTCTGTTAGAATGTGATTAATCTAATAAAAGAATGTACTTATACAAATAGGAATTTTAAGCCCCTCATTGTCAGGCTAAGCCCTAAACGCCAGAAGACTGATTACCCATTGTCCGTTTTCCTGCAATACTTATATTTAGCAGAATAAGGTAATTTTCTTAAGATACCTTAAATTTAAAAAAATGAAATACTAGTCTCGAAGAAAGCCCATTTTTCCCTGTAGAACGAAAGTGAATGTTTTATTTTAGCTCTGACATTTTGCTTCGACATATATAGATTGGTGGACAATTCTACATAATCAAATAAACTGGCTTCATCAGGGTGATATAAGGATTTAACGAAAGCTAAAGTATCGTATATCGTTTTACCCTTCCTTTGTTTAACATCCGCCTTTCTTTTAATTATCATTTTCCCCCATTATTTTCTTCCGGCTATATGCAGCTATTTAATGGGCTTCATATTTTTCAGATCGTCGTTCGATTACATTTTGTAGTTGCATTTGACCGTCGGTTGTTAGTCTAGATACTCCTATACGCTCAATTATTCTCATTTTCGACTTCCAATTTTTACGACATTTTCATAAACAAATTGTTTCCTTTCTACTGACATGTATGAGTATATAGCCCCGAATACATTAAATAACAGTAGAAAGTATTTTAAAACAGCAAGGGCATATATGTATATATATATATATATATATATATATATATATATATATATATATATATATATATATATATATACACGGTTGTATAAGGTACGTGTTTTGCCCCACGCAATAAGTATTTAAAAAACATTATTTTTATATAGCACGTGGATTTTTGTTGCAAATAATTAGATTGAAATTATTTTAACAACCAATTAACAACAATTGTTTTACATATACAAGTGATATTCACTCACCGTATAAGGAGTGGTAACAACTGTTCTGATCTAGTGTTTGCTACACACTAAATTAACAAAGAGTAGGTGTACGAGTACAATAGATGGATGCATCAGCAAACTACAATCAATCATCTTTAAACTAGCTAGGCATATTTATTCTCATAACTTTTATATAAATATATGAGAAATATCAAGAAACCGAGCAAAATTATAAGACGTATGAGACAGGAGAGCATGAAAAAACAGGAAGGTGACAGAATGAGTTATTTACTTAAGAACGTGGAATTGTGATGGCGATGAGTACATTAACACTATGATAATTAAACAAAATAGGAACTAAAATGTCTATTAATAAACATAAATAAACAAAGTTCAAAACATAATGTATACATTTCATCCTAAATACGTAGGCCTATAATGCAAAGTATATCCTTTTAAACTAGTTCAAAGCAAATCATCTGGGATTATAAATACCAACTCTCAGGTATTATAAATATAACTATTCTATCATACAGAAAAACTGCTCCTAGGATGTGAATAGAGATGAATTTGGGAAAGGCGGATATTTCATTAAATCAGAGATAATAGTCCCAGCCGTAGGAGCATTAATAATATCACTTGGTTAGAGAAAAAAAAGCTAATCCATTATCGAAAGTACTTATAACAGAAATAAGTATAAAATTTCACTTAATATTGAACATTTTATATTACATTTCCGTAAAGTCTTGACTGTGCCATATTCAACACCTAAAGGTCTGTAAATATCAACTTCCAAGTGTAGGTCACGGTCTATTATTTAGGTATATGAAATAAGTTCTAAGTAGATTACCGAAATCAAATAATTATTAAGTGCCTAGCGGAAATTTTCTTTATCCTTATGAGAAAAAATTAATTCTAGTACACAAACTAGATTTTCTTATTGAACACATTATAGGTGAAAGGAAAAAAATATAGATACACATAGATTTATTTTTGTTTGATAAAGCACTGCTAATTACACACACTAATAGAAAATAAAAAACGATTTTATATTATTTTAAAGTAATAATTTGCAAGCGCTCGACACCACATAGTTAATCTTAACAAATTCACCACTTTACCCTTTTTTTTAACATTGTAAACAATTTTGACAATCCCGAAAATTTGGAAAAATCATTGTGCTTAATTTTTAAAAATTAAAAATATCTTCGGTACTTTTCTAAACAGTTCTAAAATCATTACTCAATTCCATTGAATTTGATATTTAACAAAATATACCTCTTGCAGGAAAAAAAACGGAAACGTGTGTCTTCTTTACCTTGACAAAGGTAAATAGTGATGCACGTATCGTATTCACAAAGGTAATACATCTCTTTCATGCATCATCAAGTTTCAATTCTATGTTTCCACATTCGCAATCGCCGAAGCCAGGATACCAATACACATGTTCAACAATCAAGCAGGATTACGTAAAATTAGAGTCATCACTGTGTAAAGCCAATTTATTTTCTTTATTCAACCATCTAACGTTATTAAACTAACGATTATTTCAATTTTTTATTAGTGTATGAATAATAAAAGTATAAATAACATTTTTTATTCAAACACATAACTTTTTACGCTTTTAAAATTATTGTTTTGAGTGTAATAATTATCTGCCGTTCTTAGGATTATCTCATTTTTCGCTGATGCGTTTAGAAGAGCCTCCATCACTCAGGACCTTTTATGAACTGTTCTTCCCTGTTTGGGATTCGTCTTTTTTTATATCTTATCTAACCACGCCACACTTTGTTCCATTCAGCCTTTACCTCATATCGGCTCCGCCTATTCACTGTTCAGTCCATCGTTAAGTTCCAATATTTATATTTTGGAACCATTTAAAGTTTTAAAACAATATATTCAATATTTTGAACAAAGTTAAATAACAATGCACGTGACGTATTTAAAACTGTAGTACATATCTTTCGTGCACCATCAAGTATCAATTGTAATCGCTGTGAAAAGGACATTTATTTTCTTTATTTAACAACTTAGCGTTATTGAACTATTGATTATTTTAAATTAGTACATTTAGTTATCAATTTTTAATTAGTACATAAGGACATTTTACAGTCTTAAAATTTGTGTTTTGACTGTCATAATTATCTGAAATTCCTAAGACTGTTATATTTTTCGTTGACGCGTTTAGGAGAACCTCCATCAACCAGAACGTTTTATGAACTGTTCTTCTCTGAATGGGTATTGTCTTTTATAGCTTATCTAACCAGCCCCCTTTTTGTTCTATCTAACCGGTTCCGCCTATTCAATGTTCAGTTTATTGTTTATTCTTTTACTTCTATTTTGTAACCATTATATATTTATAAACCATATGTTCAATTGATTTCATACTTACTCGTTTATTACTCTCGTATTTTTCAAATTGGCTTTGTATATTTTCCAGATTTTCACGAAGGTGATATTGACCATGTTTGAAAAGATGGTTTTTTATATCACGACTCTAAATTTATCTCCTGTCACATGTATTATTTTATTAAAAATATTACTTCGGGTAAATATCTTTTAGAGGAAATCTGGCGCTCTGGTCTCATGAAACGATTTTATGTATATTTCATATTTATGAAACTAATTAAATTTTCTAAACATCAATCTATTCCTAATGGTATTAAACCTAAATGGAAAGTTGAGAAATGACATTATTTACATGTTTTTATCAATTCTAAATTCATTTATGATTAGTAATTGAACTTTCAACACGGGGTAGAAAAATACCCTAAGCTGACAACGAATGTAGAAATAACTAACCATTTTAAAATGTTTATTCACACTGTTAGCCCTCGATACGTAATCAATGTTTGCGTCTAGTACAAATACTTACAAAATCATTATTGTTAAGGACAAACTATACATTAGTTAAATAATAACAGGAAAAAAGTTACTATCACGATTTTATTATTTCAATCATAAACAAAACTGCTTAATTATTAAAACAAGTTGTGCCTAACCAACATAGCCATCGTCTAAACTTATACGTTCCATTACAAGTAAGTTCTTGAATATATGTTCAAATGTTTAAAGCATTTGTTGAAGTACAGTGTCGGCATCATCATGAACAATTATATTCTAACAGTAGGTATAATGATATTGTCAAATCTATTACATTGCTTCCCCTTTGAACAGTTTTATGACATTTGTTGAACATATTAAATACATTTACAGTTTTATCCTTTTTAGTATTTTTTGACTGAACATTTGATCCTAATTTAAATATATAAAACCTCTTAAACATAAGTAGAATGTTATATTTGAACGCTTATTTACATATTAATTGTACGGTGATCAACATAAGAGGAAATTATTACAAAATAACGATATTTTAACAAAGTTACATTTTATATAGACATCAGTAACTGCCATGTTAATTAGGAGTTATTATTGTAATACATATCTCTACAGATTGAAATGTTCATAGGGTTTTAAATAAAATTGGTTTTGTTTATTAAAATTTAAACACTACGAAATGGCTTGAAGTAGTTACGCTTTTTCCCTAACTTTACTCCTCTAAGCATGAATCTATAAAATCCTAACTAATACGATACACGTAGGAGAAGTTTTGCAATGTAGCTGACATCAGGCGCCCATAGTGAATAAACATTTAAGTTAAACGATTTAAACGTAGTTCAAGTTTATTGTAAATCTCTACTTACTTAGTAGTTCTAATAAGTAGAGCTAATAAATTTGTTTTGACATTTAAAAGACTCCGACGTACTTGGTAAACCAGGTAGAAGCTATTGTAAGCGTATGTTTCTTTATGTAACGTTTAAAAATTAGGTGTAAACCAATTTGGTACTAATAATAACATAATTGTGAGAAGGCAAAGATAGTTTCCATTGCATTTTATACAATTGCTACAGTTCAATAATTTTCAATTTACTAAGCTATACATTGACCAGAGGATATTTACAAATAAAAAGTTTTAAAATATTTTATTTTTTACAACGCATATTATTGAGATACTTTTCAGTGTTATGAAGAAGACAATTTAAACTAATAAAGGTACTATATAAGTGAGCAATTAGATTTATTATTACAATACACACACACACACACACACACACACACACACATATATATATATATATATATATATATATATATATATATATATATATATATATATATATATGTGTGTGTGTGTGTGTGTGTGTGTGTATATATATATATAAATTAGGCTGATAATAAATAAAATATAAGTGTATAAGTAGTTTTATTATTACAAAAACAATATGTATGACTCATTTCAAATCAGAAATATAGGATAAATAAATTTTGATGATGAGTTTGGTCGGCGAACAACTAATAGAAACTAATATTTTTTTTTTAATTAAAATAACTCAACTTCTCCAATTCTATATTAGGAATCAATAACTAGAACAAAATTTTATTTGAAATAATATCATACATTGAAAAAAAGTGCTGTCTTACTTACTACAATAAAAAATATGTAGAATTGAGTAAGAAATAAAATGTAAATAAAAAGGGAGCAATGAATGTAGATATCTTCTCTAACATCCATACATGTTATTTGAAAACATTTTAATATTCATGACCTTAAAGTGAAATTGAATGGAGTGATGAAGTGCAATACATTTCCGGCAAAGTTCTAATTACATTAAAAAGAGCCGAGAAACACATTTTCTTTGTCACTTAATTCTTAAAAAGGAGATATTATTTACATATTTCCATTTTTGTTACCATTAATACAAAAAGTCTTACTAAAAGTAGGAAATATGTTTTCTTTTCATTGAAATTTTGATCCTGTAATACTTTTAAAAATAAGTTGAAGAAATGTTTAGGGACAAAAATTGGCTTTTTCTTGGTAGGTTTGATATTTCTATATATATATATATATATATATATATATATATATATATATATATATATATATATATATATATATATATATATATATATCTACGTTTATGTTATAATTAAATATTACTTGTCTAGCGCTAAATCATTGTTCTTCACTATGAAAACAGTTATAGTAGAGATAAAAATAATAGCGAATAATATTAGATCTGGCAGTTTGCTCAGATCTAAATTTTCTTGACTTTGTAAACTTTTTAACTTTAGCGAATTATTTATACTTGCCTACCATGCCAAGCTTCCACAAGGTACCACTTACCCTTCCTAGTTTCCCTATAATAATCCCACTTCATGAAATCATGGTCTATATATTAGTTTTTTTTGAAAATAAATGTTTAAATAAACGCATAAAGCAATCTTATAATTTGTAATAGAAATGGATTTAATTGACATTTTTTGATTACCACATGTCTAGTCACATGGAATATGTGTATATACTGTTATAGGTGAGAACACTAACACACACACACACACACACACACACACACACACACACACACACACACACACATACGCATACAAACACACACACACACCCCCATACACACGCCACACACACAAACACTCATACACACACAAAGTCACACACATACACACAAACAGACAAATATATAAATAAATAAATATATATATATATATATATATATATATATATATATATATATATATATATATATATATACTTCTACAAATTTGAAATTCTATTCTAAATACCTATTAAATTTTTCGTGTAGGAAAAAAGTAAAAACCAAAGGATATTCTTCTCATCTGTATTTCTTTATCTGTTAGTGAAGTTAAAAATTGTATTAAAAATGCACGCTCACGCACACACAAACACACACACATATGTATATATATATATATATATATATCTTAAATATGTTGATATGTTTTCTTGTAATATAGTTATATTATATACTCTTATAAAAATTATATATTTTATTTAAGAGTAAATATATTCATAAAAGTATTCTTGTTTTTGAAATATTCCTAATTTATTATATATATATATATATATATATATATATATATATATATATATATATATATATATATATATATATATATATTATGCTACACATCTGATAATTTCTATTCCCCTTTCTCGTTTAGGAAATTGTTAAAACCCAAAGGTTATTCTTCCCATCTGTATTCATTAACTGTAAGTGATGTTATCAGCTTATTAACAAATTACGTTTTGTGTAAAGAATGAGTTCACAAAGCTTTTATTTATTGTAGTAAAGATGTAATAAGGAAACCAATAATTCGGAAAACGTCAGTCGAAAAACGTTTACTTATTTAATTTATGTAATTGTACAAAGTCTTAAGTAACTGATTCCTATATTAGCAAAAACCCGATAATTGGTGAATTTCCCAGATCAATACAATGCTTAACCACTATTTGTTAAGAGAAGTGTGAAGCTACTTCCTATGTTTATTTAACTCGAAATCCATCCGACGTTCCATGAGGCTGTTTATTTTCCTCAAGGCAACTCGAAACATGGTTGGAGTAAATGGTGTATTGAGTTTTAAATCCTTTAGTTAGAACTGTGTGATGATCAACGTTAAAAATACAAAAAAATAATAGGATATAACAATCTAATAACCTAATTCGTTAGAGTCTTTAAAACAAATAAATAGGAAGAGGTTTAGTCATACCCCTATAACTATAATCAATATTGCAATATGAATGATTAGTCAAAGAATACTGTAGTATTTAAATTCTTACTACAAATTAAATGTTTTTAATAGATAATAATAATCTATTGTGATCCGTCTCTAATAAATCCTACTAATAAAAGATAGATGAGGAAGAGAGATGTCGTGACAATTCATCAATCACCACATGTGTAACATATACTGGCACGGTAGCCTTGACGAATATAGCGAGCATAATTTGGTTTGTCGCATTGCAGTACGCATGGTTAAAATAGTTTATTATGGGTAGTTTGACTTGTCGTATAGAAGGACATTTAGCTTGTCCCATAACCGACCCATAAACTGCTAATAAGATTTCATCACTTCTGCATAACAACTTCTTCAGATTGCCCTTCAACATCACCTAAAATTTACCTCATATCAAAAGGTTTGACATTTCCGATTTGTAAATATCTTGAGTCTAAAAGTAACATTTGAAAAAAAAATTATTCCTACAGTAATATAGTATAACTAGATTTTGCATATACCTTATAAATATAAATGAATATATAATTCAAATTATGACAATCACAAAATAATAAGATAAGATTCACGTAATTTATTGTGTGTACTTAAACAATGGATATACTGTAATTAAAATAAAATAAATGAGAAAATTTAATATATCCACATTATAAAGTTATAATTATATATTTCTCTAAAAAGTCACAAATACAAACTTAGCAACAAAATATTTACCTTTGAATGAAAGTTACAGTAAACATAATGTGAACTGCAAACAAAGAGACAAACCTTTATTGCTAACTGTCTGTAAACAAATCTGAGCAGATAAGGGAAAGTTGACCGTTAAACTGAAATAAAAGCTGTCAAGATATTTTAAACGTTTTTTTTTTTTTGGAAGTCCTGTCTTCGTATGTTTTGTTGGGTATGATAGGTAAATGATTTATTGCATTGTTTTAATTTAATGTTTATTATATTGTTAAGAAAAGGTACTAAATATTTATTAGTTTAAATTTCAATATTTTAAATGATTTTCAATATTAAAAATCTACCAAACTTTTAAAATTTCAGTATCGAAAATGTATTTAAAAAGGAAAGTCGATGTTTAGAGCTTATTAAATCGGTTTTGGGGAGCATGGGTAATCGAAAAAGAGGGATGTCTTTTTAGCTTCAGATAAAGTCCTCAAACTGGTTGAATTTGGTCAAAATTATTTCCGTTATTGATAAACTAGCCTATTTGTACTCTAACGCTTAAAACTAAAAACTATATTGAAGTGAAATATGCTGTAACAAGGTCCTTATAGAAAACGTGGTCCCTATTTTATTAGAAGTAGAGGTCTACGTAAATTTGCACCATTTATTTTCCTAACTGCTCTATCTAATACATTATTAGCCAATGCCGTTACATTTTTTACATGTTTAAAACTGTACAGTAAGCCATAGGCAGTAGGTTTTGATCTGAATGAGATACTAGGAAAGAAAAAGCTCAAGACATTTACGTTGTTTGAAGAAAATCGTTTAAGGGTAAGTAAATTAGTTTAGCATTATTATTGCTACCTGCGACATTGTGTACGTCCTAATTTTGAATATTTTACGTCTAGAAAGATTAGTGAAGTCCCGTTTCATTTATTGATATGATTGATTTAAGCGTTGAGTTTTGACACTGACCCTATGTCGCCCCCCGCCGTAGCTGCAAATATGGAGAACAACTGGATATTTGTTAAAAAAGAGTTTGCTCTTGAGTGCTACCACGCTCAAACATGCCTACTGCTTTACACTCTCATTAACCTTATACTAGTGTATAGCAGTTTATCAGAGTAAATCAATCTTCCATAGCTGTAATAAAACATTGTTTGATAATAAAAACTACTAAAATTGGAGTTGCTAAATCTAAAAGGGTTAATAATAAAGGTTCCTCCTTTTGAATGAGAATTAAACGGTTAAAGTTACAACTGCATTACCTTTCTGCATTTTGTACTTCTATACGTGAAAAATCAACAAACGCAAATGTGTAATACGCAAATTTGTACTTAATTTATCTCACAAAGAGAAGCTTAATATTTATTTTATAATTGTTATCTCAATCTTTTTTATGTATTCATATAATAATAATAAAACATTTATTACAGAGTTTAGACTTAAAGATCTAACTAGGATTTCTAAGCTATATTTAATTAAGATTTTGAAGGGTTTTACAAGATTTAGTAATTATCTATATCTTTTTTTCCAATCGTCAGATATGCTGCGGTGTCTGATTACAATGAGAAGATAGTTTACAAATATTAGGTAGAATAAATAATAAAACAAATACCTATATAAACTTTATTTGTAAACTATATTAAGTTAGGATCTTGCAGTTGAGGGATAATATTTTATTCTTCTAATAACAGCTATTAAGTGTTAAACGTACAGACTTGGTTTTTATCGTAAAACCGACTTAATAAGAACAATAATTTAGTAGTCCTTAAAATAAATAAATGCTTGACTAGCTTTATGGTTTTGGTGCCTGTATAAGGGTATAAAAATTACTTTACCTAAATAGTTTCAAATAGAGAACAATAACGCGTTGAGTTTTCCTAATAGATCATGTTCTTTTTTAAGTTTAAAAAACTAATTAACGTCACTGAACAAAAATTTACAAACAATATAAACAATCGTACAAGTTCAAAATGATTTCATAGATACAAGAAAATTGTGAATATTCGGACTAGTGTTCAATATCTCATAAATATATTTCGTGCTTCATATAAAGTTTACTAAGAGAAGACAATTATCGTAATATTATTATAAATTTATTTATTACTCGCATTAGGTCCAATCTTTTATAAATAGAAGAAAATTTTAGCCTACACCACTCTAATCAGTATTTAATAAATAGTAAAAAAGACGTAAATATTTCATAAGCCGGTAGGAGGTAGTAATATAACGAATTTAGCTAATGTTGAACGTTTCATAACAACTTTGGTCTAAGTAACATGGAATTATGTAAATTAATTAAAGTTTTCCTTCTGAATAAGATTGAAACGGGTAAAGTTACAACTGCCTTACTTAGCTGCAGTCTGTATTTTCATAGGTAAAAAATAAACAAACGTAAATGTGTATAATGCCTCGAAGTTATGTTGTCACTTATTTCTGTCACAAAAAGAATTTATATTATTTTATACATTTTTTTAATCACAATCTTTTTTAAGTATTTATATAAAAACAATAAACGATGAAATACAGAGTTTAGACTTCAAAATCTAATTAAGATTTCTGCTCTATGTTTAATTAGGATTTTCAAATGTTTAAAAAGTAGAAATAATTTTCTATATCTTTTTTCCTCATCAAATAAGCTTTGGTCACTGATTGCAAACAAAAGATAGTTTAATTATGATTAATGAGAAGGTTTTGGTCATTACAAAAATATCTAGTCCTTCATAAAATTAATTTTTAATCAACGTTTACTTAGCTTCTTGCAGTGATGGAATAGTATTTTCCCTTCTCATATTAGGCATTAAGTGTTACATTTACAGACATAGTAATATCCTAAAAAGGACTAAATAAGAACAATAATTCAGTAGTCATTAAAATCAATAAAAACTTTAATGCCTTTTTGGTTTTTGTGTCTGTATAAGTGTTTGAAAATTACTTGACGTAAATAGCATCAAATAAAGTACATGAACGTTTTAACTTTTCTTAAGGCATCATTTTGGCATTTAAATTTTATAAAAACAACGTTATACAAGAAAAATATACAAAAAGTAGAGGCAACATACATGTTCAAAATGATTTAATAGAACCACGAAATCATGAACAATGGGACTAGTGTTCAATATTTCTTAAATACAATTACGGCTTTGTATATATTTTAATCTGAAAACAAATGTATTTCAATGTTAATATATATTCGTAACAAACACAATGCGTATTGTGCTTCATATTATTAAAACATATTTTATGAATGACGTTAGTTTCAACGTTTATAAATAAAAGAAATTGAGTTTTAAAAGAAATGATTGTAGATGTTCTTATTGGTTTAAGATATAAATTAGAAACATTTTCTAATATTACATAATTAAAATAAACTGTACATGAAATCAAAATAGTCACAGAACAAATAATTACTCAGAATCACAATAAATTATTTAAAGATTTTTATAAAAGTAAATAAATAATAAGAATATTCAGATAAATATTTAAAATTATTCCATAACAACCTGGAAATAAAATTATAAAATCACCAAGTAAAAAATCAATAAAGTTTCCTGGATTAAAGCAATTAAACTACTGGCAAATCGATTTAGAATTCAATGTTGGTAAATTGGTTAAAGAAATTAGCCTTCCTTTTATTTTCTTAGAGTTCACAATTATTTGGAAGTAGGCCAAATTTTAATATATAAAGTATCTCTATAAAATATTTTTGATATCCTAAGGTTTTAATTACACAATTTGAGCTACTGTGATGTAATTTCGTATTTTAAATATATTAAGCCTCTTAACCTCAAAGACGTTTATTTAAATAATATTAAACAAAGTATGTACATTTAAATACAAATCGATCTTTAGAAGAATACATTTAAAACAATTATAATAATATATGCAATAGATTCCTTTAAAGACGATTATTTCGGAATCGAAATGTACATATGGGTTTAAATAAAAGGTTTTTGTAGTAAAGAGGTTTTATTTATTTAAAATAAAAAATATAAACCTTTACTTATATACCGCTTAGAAACTTAATGAAACATATATTACATAAGTAATATATATTAAAATGATTAAAGTGATATAATATGAGAACAATAAGTGTTTTAATTTCTTACAAATACGATTAAGTTCAATTCACCTCTCACATCATAATCTTGTAGTTGTTTTTCTTACATTGCGGCAATAAATAACCTAATCATCTCTAAAACCGAAATCTCTAAACTTGCTATTCAAATGTTTCATGTTTTGATTGCTTGGGAAAGCTCTAAGCAATTTATTTTCAATCACTAAACACAAAGTCTTACGTTACTTGTCTGTTACAGCTGTAGTGATCTGTATATATCAATACTTCATAGTCCTGAATCTGCCCCAGACTATTTGCTTTAATCTGTACTTTATGTAAATGGGCGTGAGAAAGACAGTAGGGAATATGTAAAAGATTTGATACGTTATTCATTTAACTGTTTGTCACAATTTTATTAAGTTTTAAATCAGTTAAGTGTAAATGTATTCATTATTCTAAAAATTGGAGAAACTGTATAAGTAATTTATTTTAATTGTTATCAATTTTATCAAACTATTGTCAGAAGTGAAATCTATACTCCTCACTTTTCTTTTAGGAAATCGTATGAAAATGTTATAACGATAAAACGATTGACTTAAATTCACGCAAGGATTTTTTTAAAGTATTATTCATCCTAATGACGGTTGTTCTAACGTAGAAAACATTGTGGGCTTGCTGTATATACACCCTTAAAAGGTAATATATAATATGTTGCTGGTGTGTAATATGAATATTGATGTATTATGTATAACATTTGTGCACTAGCAAATTCAATATCAGGTACACACTATCCCTTTAGGCCATGTACCAGTTACTAAACAAAAAATTTTAAAAATTATTATCGTAATAAATTGAAGCAAGTGGTTCGTATTTTTTAAAATTAAATGAATAAAAACTCAAAACCTACAGTAGAACTTTACCAGAAAGATAAAACCCCTACTCTTTAAATTAAATTACCATATTTTGTAATTATTTCTTCTGAAGATGGTTGCTTTTAAAATTGAAATGTACAAACAGCTAGTTTGTTAGTTGTAGTTATGCGGTTAAGTAGTTTTGCATATTGGAAGTAAATAATTTTCCTAAATTAAATACTTTCTATGTTTATATTTAATTTTTGGTTTGTTTTGTACACATTGGATTTACTAGGATAGATGAAAATAATAAATTTAAATGTAATAAAAGTTCCTAACAATAAAAATCAACATTAACTTAAATAGCTCAACTAAAAACTTTGTTTTTAAAAATTGTAAATCTTATATAACAATACTAGTTTATGTTAGCATATAATAACTTTCGTTTATCATAATTAGAGGTTATAGGTTTACGTTTAAAACCATCGTACACAATACTGACTGTTGTTTACTAATGAATGCAAACATTATAATGCAAGGATATATTAAATAGACTTGTGATTCACAAATACCCTGAAGGCAACAAATATAATTGGTCCTACAACTCTTGCAAAGAGTGGAAACACAAGTAGGCTTTATAATTAGTCCTACAATTCTTGCAAAAAGTGGAAACACAAGTAGAATTTTTGACCTCGTCACTATTAACAAACATAAATTCCTTAACAAACATTATTAACATATACATCTTGTAAAACATACCCTTAAAACGAATTAATGACAAGATTCTACTTAATATCTCTTCCCCTATCTGTCTCTTGCTCTCTTTCTCTCTCTCTCTCTCTCTCTCTCTCTCTCTCTCTCTCTCTCTCTCTCTCTCTCTCTCTCTCTATCTCTCGGTTTCATAAATACAGATTTATCAAATACTGAGATATATTATTTAAGCACATTCGAATATAGCTAATATTCTAGTGAAAATATTAATTATGTTCATTACACAAGAATTTATATTCAAACAAGGGTGAAATGAAATAAAACCTACTCATTTTAACTATTAGGAGAGAAGGTGGACAATTTCCCATTAGATAACTAACGTCGAAAACAAGTAGTGCTGAACGCATTTTAAGTGGAAGAAGACTTCCGCTCGATAAGCCACACTACAAGTAACTTTTAATAACGTTTGAGAAAAATTTACTTTCTATTTGTGCGACACTGGAAGTATATGTTACATTTTCTGACATAATACATATCCAAAAGGGAAATAAGTGCACACTTACATTACAAATTGTGTATTTTATTAAATATGTTTCTAAAAGTCGACAACCTTATTGTAAGATTTCACGTCCTGAAATGTTTTGACGTAGCCGAAAATTCGAACAAAGTGTAATTAAACCAATATAAATATTAGTTAAATAGAATTGATATTACAACGACAGTAAAATAATATCTAGAGTCCTACTCAGAAATCCTACCCAAATTAAACAAACAAACTAAAATAACCGGAACGCACCGCTAAATATGCATCTCATTGAAATAGCACAATAAATAGTATCTAACCTAATTAAATAAGCAATGGAAAGTCGTTTATCTAGGGAAAGGGCACAGCGATCTCTAAAGGCTTTGCAAATAATTTACAACCGCATGCCCGATTACTGAAATGGTTGGTTTACCGGTATTTTTTTATAGAGTAATATTAATTACAGAATATAACTAATTTTTATACCACTTTTTCTCCAAAGACAGGATTTATAACCGGACATATTGCTTTGTAAGCGCTAAACGTATGTTTATGTAATTTACAAAACAATGTTTGATAAGCATTGAGACAGGTCTTTAACTTTCGGAGGCCATATTGCTCGTGTTATAGTCACCAGCGGTGTTTTTTGCTTTTGCAAGTATGATTTACTGTTGTGATATTAACTTAAAAAGAATGACTTGCTAGATACGAATCGTGATCATGAATCATAAATTATGTTTTAGTTTGAACGAAGAAAGCGAGTTTTGTGTGCCGGGTTACATTATCTATCGGTGATTTGTTTATCTAACAAGTGGTGTTCAAGGAGATGATATGATTAAAAGTAGACTTGATCACAGCGCTAATAATTCACTTAGTTGATCAGTTAGTATAAATAAATATCTGTTAATGAAGAACAGGAATGCGCCTTTAAGTGGGTCTGCCTGAGAAAATAGCCTGACCCATGTTCCTTGTAGATTTTGTTTCATCATAAAACTTTTCATTTTTTGCTAATTGTTTATAACAATTGTTTACACAGCCTCACGTAACCACTAAAAGCTGTCATTTGAATATTTGAAACTAATCACCATTTTTATTGATGCCTGAATAGTAGCTCGACCGCTGCTGGAGAAGAATTAGAGCATGAGAGCAGCCGGGATACTGGAAGGCTACAGAAAAGAATTCTGGAACTAAAGGAGCAGTATTTTACCATTTAATATTAGAATTGATTTTCTTCACTTTTTATAATTTTGATAATAGTTAAACAATTTCACTATGCAATATCTAGCTACAGATTTACACACTTCGCCTGTTACTACTACGTCATCACCTAAACTATCTTTTATAACCGCGTCATACAAAATCTAATTACGTCTCCCAACATGTAAAAGGGTATTGTGTATTATTCCGCGACAGTTCTCCGTCTGACTACTTGTTTTTACCAAAAGAATAATTTAGGTTATAGTAAACAGTAATAATATTTCCAGTCAATATTTATTTAGGCACTAGTTTGATGGATTATACGTAGGGAAATATAGTTGCTAAGCGAGTGAGTAAATAATTATTTTAAATAAAGCAACGTGTAAGAAATTTGTTTGTAGCCTTTATAAATCCTGAAGCGATATTACAAAATGTTTTAAAATTATGTCATAAAACTAATGTAATCTAATATAAAATAATATAATATAATAAAAAAAGGTTTCGATTTAGACAGTAAATACTAGTACAAGAAACATGTCAAAGTAGTGAAAGTTGGACATCATATACAAATTAGAAACTGTAACAATATTTTAAATATAAAACACAACTTACATTAAAACACACAAACTGTCTAGATAATTCCAGTAACAAAACATAACGAAAAACAAGAACAAAAATATACAAAATAAAACAAATTATAACTCGAAACTAAAATACTAGAAATATATTTTGGATAAAATATTATGTTCTATTTACAAATGATTTCTCTTTCTCAGATAGACTTATTATCAAATAGGGTCTATTGTAAAATTTGAACAATACCATTTAGGCTCCAACTTTTTAGTACTGTATACCTAAATAAAAACCAAGAGGAAGAGTGTTTAGATTTATTGCTATTGCTTTCTTATTCTCAAAACATGTTTATATAAACATGCGTATGTAAACATGATTATATAAGTAACATATGACTTAGCCTCACCCACATAAGGGGTGTCACACTCCAGACAGTTATACTTATATAGAACACTTTTTAATCCTAATTTTACCGATCTGCAATTAAAAGGCTGTAGTACAAATACATTTTATAATTTTAAAATTTATATATGAACAATGATTTATTAATTAAATCGTAATGAATTTGTTTTAAATCGGGTGAAAGAAAATATGGTAGTCTAGACTTTTTAAATCTTGTGAATGCTTACATTTTCTATTTCACACAAAAATTAGAGAACCGTTGAAGGCAATGAAGGACGAATGTCAAAGAAAAAATAGAAAATTTTATAAAATAAATGCTTAAGTTTTAGCTCAGTATTTCCCCATTCAAATAAAATATTTTGTGGAACACAATTTTTTTCAGACTCAGATAACAATGGAGGTTCCTTTAAATACGCATTAGGCCTATAACAGTCTAACAGAGAGAGTAAATTGTGCGAAATTTAGAACGAATTTAGAAGAACGCAATTCGCCAGTGCATATTGCACATACACTATAACATTTTAAACGTATTATAAATATTAACCTTATTTCAATCGTTCATATTTTTAGGTTCACAATGAACTTTTACTTGTACAATGCAATCAAATTGAATACTGAACCATATTTTATTCATTTAACGTTAAACATGTTGAAGGTTTGAATGACAAATCACATGATATTGTTTTCATATAGTGGTTTCGTTTAACGTATTTACTAGCAAACCAATATAATCTTTTGTCACGTGTCACAGACACTTCAAGACAAATAACAAGAGAAGAATTGTTCTGAAAGCGAGTTTGGGAGATATAAAATTACATTAACTCACGTCCGCTGTGCCAAGTCTCCTGTTTGGAAATGTTGAACATGTAGGGCACGTACTTGTAGCTAACAGTAAAGAGAGAACTTATGCTGTAAGGGTTGGAACTCGTTGTGCGTTTTGTCAATAGCACACTTTTTATACGTAAAAAATGTTAGGGGATATTGACATTTTACGGTAGGACATTGGACATGAAATTTGACAACTCATGTTCGATAAGATGGCTGGGATTTAGGAATCATAGTTAAAATTCTAAAAAACTTAGTAAACTACATGCTTCTGCGGTAGGAGATATACCACATTTAGATGTAAAAGTTGTATCTATGTCGTAATAAACGCGAGAAGGAATTATAATAACCAAACACCCACACATACACCTAATAAAATACAATCCTCCAATTTTATATTGGATCCTGGATTCTATTAAACCTTTTTCCCTCCCTTATCCCACATGAACGCAGGCCATGATTACCTAAGAGTACACTTGTGCAATTTTGCTTTACTACTCTTCCACCTCCCGGATATGTGAAAAGGACATGATCATTTCAAAGTCTGTTCGTTACTGGACCCCAGCCCCATTATTAATGTTGTTGGATCGCTTTCTACATTTATATTGATGTATATGTAAGAGCAATAAAATGGCAAAGGAAGATTCATACATCCTCTCTAGTTACTCAAAAATGCTTGCGATGTGTCTAGATAAGTTTAACTAATTAATAACGTCGTCTAGATTAGACCCAACAAGTTCGCCAATGAAAGGTAAGGGAGATCAACATAGCTGATCATGATTAGTTGCTGTCCATATGAAAATTACTTACTTGATAGCCAACGCCCACCCTTGGCAGTTTAGGCATTTGGCGGCTCGGTGAACAGTAGAGGCAGGCGGTCTACTTGGAGTTGTCTTTTTCTTCGTCCATAGAGTTGGTGGGCTGCGTCCTTCCTGGGGTGTTGGCACAGCGTACAGGCCGCACCTGCGCATACCCCGATGTGTTGCAGATGGGCTTCCAGGTAATCATAGCCAGTGGTAGTTCTGAACCCAGCTACTGCTCCACATCTAGGCAAGTTTTGTTTAAGTTACAAGATTTGATAGTAAAGTATTCAGATGTTTTTGATGTGAGACCCAGCATGTTGAACAAAAGTAATCAAGAGCAAGATTATGGAAGGTCCTATGTTTGTAAGCACTGTCACTCTGAAACAGCCGGTGGATGGGCGAGGAACGATTTCATAAAACATTCGTGGTAACTAAATAAGCCGGACGTACTGGAATGATAGTGGGCAAAAGGGCCTAAATTTAAGTAAACTAGTACAAATAATAATAGAATATCCCATGGAATTACAAAATACGTTTAAGGACATGAGGCAAACTCAGGAGCAACGACCTGATTTGTTACATGTAATTAGTCAAATTAACAATTTTAACAATTATCAAATATCTCGTAATGTATTATGTAAAATTGTATATGAAAAAATAAAAATAGTAATGCCAAAGCAGAATATTGCTCCAATTATAGAACCAGTACGCAAGTGATAAGTGAACTTAGGCAGGAATAAAATTGGCAGAATGATTAACAAACTGATTTAAAGTAAAACTTAAATAAGCCGGATTTGAATAAGGCTAAATCTTAAGTTGACTACCTATCTACAAAGGGACAAATGCAAAGCCGAGTTATCAAAAATTAGTTAATAACGTAGTCAACATTTCAAATATTACAAACTCAAATTTTGAATGTATCTGCAGGAAATCTATTTATTGAGCAAAACCGAATTACATCCACTGCGTAAGTCAACATGACGAGAAAAAACAGAAAGCAACGGAGACAAATCAAGTGAACTTTAATAAACTCTACACAAATCAGCTGTCTGACATTACAAGGAAAAACAAGAAACTAGCATTCACTTAATAGTGAATCGCTGCGATTAGCATTATCGAAAGATAAACAAATTCTGATAATAAGGGATGGGTCCTACAGCTGACATTAGTAGAATTAAATTCCTATGATATAATGTGAAATACCTTAGAATATAATGCTAGCAAATTAGTTATGTAAGTAATAAACAATAGGTTTTGTATAGAAGTCATTTTTTATGATTCCATAATTAATAAAAATTGTATAAATGAAATTGACGTTATAAAATAAATAAAGGAAATGACAGCCACTAGTGAAGTGGAAAGTGATTATAAACAAAAACAAAATATATAAATAAAATTTTATAAACTTGAGTGACTTGTTATAAATGTTGCTTTCTACTAATTGTGTTTATTTAGAAGTGTTTCAGGTAGAAACCATGCAAAGAACGAACATTTAGAATAAGGAAAATTGTATTAGAAAATAAGATCAAATTGAGTTGGAAAAACAATATTTTAATAAGATAAGAAATTGTTTACTTTTTAAGCGGGGAAGTTGAAACAGTCAGAATCACCGTTCAAATTAAGATATTTATAATTTCAAAAATTTGATTAACAAATTTAATAATTAAATAATAAGGTTTTAATTTATTGTATAATGAAACGATGTAAAGATTGAAGAAGTCAGTAAAATCTTGAATAAGTAATATTAAGGCAAATTAAAAATTAAAATAAAATAAGACTGTAATAACGAACTAAATTTAAGAAACGGGAGTGCAGTGACAATTTTTTATTGCCGAAAAATGCTAACTTGAGAACTAGGTCACGTAGAACTATCACTAACCTTTTGAAATGACCAGCAAAATACAAAATGAACAATAGTGAAAACTAAATATAAAAAAAATTTTGTTATCGTAAATAACAAAAACGTACAGCCATTTTAAAATAATAGACAATTTACAGTGTTCTAAAACAGATAACAAAACTATGTAGGTTGAATCGAATAAGTTGTCCAACCCGCCCGTACAAGAAAAAAAGCACGGAGATAGCGACGAGCTTAGAGCGGGAGGGTAAGGGTTACATAGCCGCAATAACAACAGGAACTTAGGGAGCTGTAAGGCAGTCTGTAAGAAAATGTAATACGAGGTGCTAACGGTCGTAATGTCGGTCAGCGCTTAGGACAACCAAAACTGGCCAGATAGGACCAAACTACTGCGTTTCCGCCGTCTAATCCTATCCATGGACGAGGGCTTCAGACTCAGCCTCCGGGACTTGAAAATGGAGAATGACTTCCATCGACTGACCAGGGATGGCAACTTCCGATGTCCAGGGACCTAGAATCCAGACGAAAGAACTCTAAAACCGGCAGGGAAATTCTTGGAAATCAATTTCTCTATTTTATTAAATAACGCCAAATTTAGTAAGTTAAAAATATTAAATTCAAAATTATCAATAAAAATTAAACAGTGACTTCACTCTATGTTAAATATTAAATAAATGTTAAATGCAGTAAAATTAATTTGTATAAAACAAATGGTTATATAATGAATAATAAATATTACAATCACGAAGTGGTTATAGCCATAAGCCAATCATTTTCTAGAATTATAGAATTAATTTAAAATTATTTCTTATAAAATGTAAAATTTACCAATTCAATCTTAAAATCAGAGGATAAAAAATTTTTAATGTTAAATTAGGAAATAATTTTTGTTCAAATATGTAAATGTAGTTAATGAATTATATATATATATATATATATATATATATATATATATTTATATATATATATATATATATATATATATATATATATACGTATATTGTAGAAATAAAATATATGAAATATCAGAAAAATTTAAATGATTAGTTGTGATTTAAATGAAAACAAAGAAAAAGAATAGAGAGAGTTAAATGTATTATAGTTGAAAATATTTAGATTTTTATTTTAAAAACCTGTAAATTAATGCATTATAAAAATTTACGTTATCTTGTGTTGAACAACCAATGAAACTTTTAGTTTTTTTCCAACTGGTAAACAATGATTATAAAATCAAAGTACAGTTTTAATTAAATTTCATTAATTAATAATATATATAATTCAGAACCTAATGTTACTTCAAACGAGTTCTCTCCTGAGAACCAATTTATTGAGCTATTCTAAAAATTTGTTGGTTTTTAGAATTGAAGCCCAGAGACAAAGTCTACTGGCATATCATGTTTAAAGAACACAGGAGCCTTTAAAAAAGGTATCTTATAAATGATCATATTTTTTACGTCCCCTTGCTGTGCCTGAAGATCTTCTAAGATGTTAAGATTCTTTGAAAATTTTGTGTGTTAATAACAATAGTGTTTCTTTCCAGCTGACTACATAACCGACAAGTAAGACTATATTAAGACCCAACAAAACATGTTAACCATTGTAGGGGGTCATACGAACTCTGCGGTAGAAATCAGCGGGTAGTGGCTTGCGTTTATACGTGACAAATAACGGGTGAACACAAGTAAAAAATTAAGAACGCTCCAGGCTACATGATTCTTTACCTCCTGAGTGATTGATATTTTGTTTTGCCAATCGTTCTGCTCAGAGCTTTCATATAATGTTGAATCAGTTGGAGTTATGAATCTTTAAAACTTAAAACTGATCATTAATAATAAGCGTGATTAGAAACTATTGAGATTGGTCTCAACCAGTTAAATACACTTGGAGTTACATAGGTTTGCTTTAACCATTTCCTAATTTACATCGAGGTTGCAACATGCGTCTTAATTCACTGTCGATTTCACGTTGGGTTTTGTTTGACCTAGTCATGATGACCAGATTGAAACCTCATATCTTTTTCAGACAATCATACTCAATTAGTAGCAAGCTATTTCGGGTATGATTACCTACATCGCAGATGTTGACATTTCAATACAGTTTCTTCTTAGCATGTCTTGTAGGAATTTTATCAAATTGCATACTGAAACAACAAGTTAGATTTTTTGATAAATTTGTTAGTGAAAAGTTGGAAATAGATATTCTAGTGTGCCTAACTGATAATATGTTTCGTAATAATACTTATTCATTGCAGAATTATATTTTTGGCATGTTATATTTAAAACGATTCAATTATACATGTGTGTACTAGTTTATCACACGTATAGTATGGCCCTCCAGATTGGACATACATCTTTTGAACAAAGTTTGTTTATAGTATAATGGAATGAATTGTAGAAGGTTGCTATATCAGCTACTCAAAATCAGAGAAGTAAGTGTTTGGCAGCTTTGCAAAAAAAAAAAATGATATATACTTTTATAATATAATTTCAATAATATATTTTACATGGAAGAACTGGGAATATTTATAGTCGAAATTTAAATAAGAAATAAAATATAGGACTAATACGAGTATAGACTACTTTAATAGAAGGTTTGTAACACAAAGTTCGTGAATTTGAAACACACGTCGCGTTGACGCTGAGGCTTTCATACATAATTCAGGTAGATGTTTCACGGTAAGTTAAACAGGGGTTAGAGATTTTCAGCTATAGATGCTGTCCGGGCAGAATATTTTAAATATGAAAAAATATTTTTAGATCGTTTGTTTTATATTTGTAGGTATTTTATCTCTTCCGATTCAACAATATGTAAAAATGTTTAGAGAAATTATTAGACTTAGGCTGGGTAACATTTACGGACGTTTGCTACTAGCTTCATATAAGTATAAATAATTCTACATTTTAATAATACTTTCAACTTCAGAATATTATATTTTATACTAATAAATCTTAGGCTGTTTAACGATCGTGAAACTGGTGTACAAACGTCAATACATTTAAAAACGTAAGTACGTTATAGATAGATATGTTGTTTAT
Organism: Prosapia bicincta; assembly: GCA_036971475.1. Lineage (NCBI taxonomy): Eukaryota > Metazoa > Arthropoda > Insecta > Hemiptera > Cercopidae > Prosapia > Prosapia bicincta. The sequence goes on from JBAIZL010000004.1 coordinate 233,499,845, forward strand.
AGGATCTAAAAAATCGCCCGCTTAGTTGATAAGATATTTTATTGATTCGGGTCGAGTTTGATTATATTTATAAGTAATTGATTTTTCTTAAGAGCAATGAAGAAAGATTTAAGATACTTTTGCATTGACAATACCATTTATTAGTATGTAAGCACTTGCCTATAATACACGTACTTATTTCAAAGTCTCATACCGTAGCTTCTAGGCACTGGAATGATACCATATCTGTAACTCTTTAAAGGCCATCCTTATAGCCAAAACTATAGCCAAATCCTTAGGTCTACATATTTAATACACGTGACAGTGGTAAGTTTTAAGTAATAGGTTAATTTATAAATTTTAACTAATAGAGTTTTTCTTTTTTTTTATTCGGTAAAAATATCTTTTGGGTATGAATTTGGAGAATGATTGTCCAATTGTAAAAACGTAGGGATTTCCTTTGTTAGGAGAAAGTAGGTCGTTAGGTAATATACTTCTAAAGTCCCCTGTGTTTTCAGACACTTTCACCTTTAGAAAAAGCACAACAGTAATAGCAGAATGGGTAAGGAAGTAGTATTTCCGTCCAGCTGCAAAATTTGGAGTCATTTTGCCCACTTTCAATGTTAAAAAAAATATTATTTTCAAGTATAATGTAAATAACCTACCTAAATGATTATAGCAAACGATATAGTGCTTGTATCTACTTATAGAAATCAGGGGGGATTATTTTTATATTTTAATCTTAAAAATAAAAAGGATTTCATACACTTATACACTAAATAAATATTTGCATATGCATGAGATTGTCTTTAGTGACACATTACCCATTGAAATTAATTTTTAAAACTAACCTGTCTCCAAACGGTTTATTGCTTGTTTCGGATTTTACGCAGAGGAATAATGTTTAAATTCGCTTTTCAAAGTCCTCTTCATTTTTCAATCCTACTTTGTTATTATATTTTATATAATACCTGTATGTCCTATATGTTATTATTTTTTGAATTTTAATATTTATTAAATTTGTAAACTATTCCCTAAAAAGATTGTGTGCGATCTTGATTGTTAATAAAAGTGTTATTTTATTTAAGTTTAATATTTATGGTTTACTAATCCCAAGATTACCGTTTTTCTTGGTATAAAGCTCCAAACTGTTATAAAGATTAAAAATTAATATCTTAATTTTCCATTGATGTGAAAGTTAATATACATTTAAATCTTAGAAGAGTTACAGCCTTCCGACCTATCTAATATTATGCACACGGTCTTTCCGTCACGGTGTAACCAGTTAAACCCTCATTAGTCGCTTGTAATCATTCAATATTCTTTGCATATCTGAGTGAAAAGCTTCTGAGATCCGAGTTTAATAACGATCATTATTTTGTTTCAGTTGATTTACTTTCTTGTAAAAGTCAGTTAGGTATAATTTTAAACTTGAACAAAACCAAATAAGAAGACTCGCAAAGGAAAAATTTGCCACACAATACTTGAATAGCCATTCTTTTAAACATCATTGATTATTTCCTGCAGAGAAAATACTGCTGTAAAAACTTTATGCTACGAACAGTGTATTCAAATGCTGAAATTTTTTTTAATAAACCCTTTCGACGGCAACCCAAAATAAAAAAGTTTTTCGTGTCAAGTGTAAAAGCATCCTCATAGGGACTCAAATCCCTGGCAAATATTATAATGAAACATTATTATTTATTGTTTTGGCGGCTATGGCAAAGAATACGAACTCTGCCAATATTATGAAAAAGGATTTCTCCAAATTCGTATGCTCGGAGTTTATGTCAAGTCAAATAGATTTGTGTCGACTTAACATCTCTGGAAAATAAATCTCTCTTTCATGTTTTCTTCTTTAAAACATGTTAAATATATTGTGTTCAGTATATTTAACAAAATTTATTATTTCGTAGGAAATGTATTGGAAGCTTTATTATAAAAATATGACAAAAATAAAAATGCAAATATAACTTCTTAAAAGTATAAAATTCTACTAAAAATATTATTTTATGACAGTTTTTATCATTCACTATACTAAATATAGGGCTACATCTTTTCAGGGATATAAATCAATCCTAATAGTCATATTTACGAATGAATTCATACAATGGGATAATAAAAGATGTTTTTTCCTGTGTCCTGTAACAGAACATTTAGAAAAAAATATATATTCTTTCCTTTTTTTGTAGTAAGTTTGGAAATAATATTATTCGATATTAAGGAAAGGAAAAATATTTTACAATTAAAAGATGAAGTGTTTGAGAAACAAACAGCAACTATCCCATCAATGCTGAAGATATGACTTTTTTAATACTTGGATATATTATGCAACTCTCATGATTTTCAAAGTTTCAATTGAAGTAACTGTAATCCAATCCTGGCTATCTGGAGGACATCCGTTCCTTTTATAGTTCATTAGAAGGTAGCTCTGACGTTTCGCCAGAATCTCTGCTAGCATTGATGAAGTGAACCAAACAACAGTTTGCCTTAACCCATTATGCAAACTGTCGGGTTGAATGGATAGATACAGTAACTTATAGAGTTTGGGAAGTGTACAAATATGTTTTATTACACGTTTAGTTTTATATTAGGGATGAATCTTAACGTAACTTCTTAATTAAATTTTATTTGGATTTTCGTTTTCAGAGTATTTATGTAGTATTAGTCAGATAATATTTTGTAAAAATGTTTAATGTAAACGTATGCGTCAATATAATATATATATATATATATATATATATATATATATATATATATATATATATATATATATATTTTAAATCTAAGAAATGGTTGGATTGTGTTTGACGAATGGTTTTATTGAACAATATTTTTGGACCTCCATTTTCAATGTCATGTCAAGAACATTAAATAAATGAAATAACTGTGATGAACTCTAACATTCGGCTTTAGACTTTAAATATTTTAAAATTTCAGGGCACAATACGCGTATAAGCAAGCTTTTTGAAGTTAACTTTATCATCACATAATATTTCTCTACTGTCTCAAAAAAATCAGTTTAGGTCTCTTTGATCTCCTATAATAAATAAAATTAACATATTCTTGCTAGATAACATATCACAAAATAGTATAGTGTTTCAAAATAAGTAAAATGACCAAATGCCTAACAAGTAAAAGAATATATGCCCAAGGACTTGTTATTACAGAGAAACAGTTGTTTTCAGTAAAATAAAACAATAACAATGAAATAAAAATGTAGAAACGTTTGTGGTATAACTCAGGTAATAATTGTAAACTATTGTAAAAAAGGTTAATAAACAACAATAGTTATATATAAACCGAATATAAATAGTAAAATAACCGTTAGGATAGTGAACATGTTAAATATAAAATAATATGTCTGGAATTATATTAGAGGAATCATTGGTCTGGTAAAGCATTATACCTAAAGCCAGAACACGGTATTTAACTATCACTTTCCACTAATGAATTCTCTAGACGGAACACATTATAGCAGTGTTCGTATTGCGGAGATGCGGTCACACCACGAGGATTACAATCATCGATTGGTCTCCCCTAACCATGTTGGAGTTAAACTAAAAACGTATCACTATATGGAATGCTTAAAAATTATTCTAGGAAATGATATCGAATCTTCGATTGTGGAAAATATTAAATGGATGGGGTATTGTTTATCCTAACTACTAGCTAATATGTTCATTAGGTGTTTCCTTATGGTTCAAGCCATACAGCTTGAAGAAATTTAATACAAATAATTAGGTTTAGTATTTTAAACGAAATATGTATTTAACAACTGTAGTAACATTTATGAATTTACTTCTTAAAATAAATGATACTAAGTTTACTTACCTAGACATCGGTTCTTGTTTCATAATAGATTTTAAATATTTTGTAATATAAACCAGGAAAATGCTACTCCAAGGTATTTTGTCGGTATATCATAATACCAAATCATGAAGACGATGTGTTTACTGCATTACATGAAAACCAACACATCAGAAACGTCTAAAAAAATTTGCACATCTTGTAATGTGCCACTCTGTACAGACTATTTTATTCTTTTCCATATAGCATAAAACATGTATTTTAGTATTGCTGAATTTAATTTGTGAGTGAACACCTCATTTTGTTGTCCTTTATTTCACTATAGTCTTCATCATGAATGATAAACATGGGTAACAATAATATAAAAAGTTATTCATTCCTATACTAATGAATATGTCCTGCAACAAAAGACGATTGTGTAGTAAGCACATTATTTTCTAGTAAAATCCCAATAATTTTATCAGATTTTACCATTTTAGTCATAGGAGGAATACACACTCTATTTGACAACATAATACACCAATAGACATAATATATCTTATATTCCACTTATAAAAGCCTGTAACGTACACACTTGTATCAAAGTTTGCAAGCTGTTGTAACTATAGAATCGAACCAATAGCACTGTACAACCACAATTGTCAAACGAAATGAGGACGAGATCAAATAGTTGACAAGTCTATTAGAAGGATAACGCCATATTATCTTGAACACAATTTGCAAGAAGTATTTCCTCTAACTAAAATATATCTTCGTCACTCAGTCGTATGTCGTAATGAATCATAATTAGGTTTCCTGCATTAATATTTTCTACTATTGACGACATGTGTATTGAATATTAGGTTAAGGATTTACTGAATTTTCCCACAACATAAAAATAAATTTATCAAATGCTTTTTAATTACATTTGTACCTTTACTGTATTTTCGTACGTACCACGAGTAGCATAGTTTTTTTAATACTTATGTAATGAACTAAAAATGTTTCTTCTTATTATAAAAAAACAGATTAGTTATTCAAATTTAAATAAACGTATAATCTTAAAAAAAAGTAGTTGTTATATTTCTTACTTCAGAATAAATAGAAATTGAAAATTGCAAATATAAAACACTTTATAAATTATTAGATATAAAATCATTCAAAACGCATTGTACCATATCTACATACTAAATTTAGATAAAGATAATAACAATTATTGTAGCACAGTAAAATAAGTGTCGACTTAGTGCAAAAGGAAACATTACTACATAATAAATACATGTTCAACCTTGCGGATAGGGAACAGAGATTTTGCTTGTTTCCGGAGCTCCCTACAAATCGATTTTATACATTTATGAGAAAATATTTTAGATATTCTTCCCTTCTTTTAAGAGTAACTGCAGTTACGTTTTTGATAGTATTTTTTCTGTGATCTATAAACTGTAGGGAATTTTACGTCAGATACTATATAAACACCGCACTAGCTCTGACGACGTCATGATCACCTTCTATGATCAAAAGGTTTATTTAGAATCGATGTTTATTCATTGTACTCCAGTGGAGATTTAACAAACATCGTTGTTTTTCGTCACACAAAAATAAGTAAATGCACGAGTTTGAGAGTACTTCCTAAACCTAAAGACTTTTATGTGATTTATAGTTACATACAATATTAGAATCTCGTTTACAAACGTTCGTTCAATAGCTTATGATAAATTACCACAGCTTTTTGGCGAAATGATACAAATATTTTTAGGATTAAATTGTGTGCAATTCTGGTTTTAGGTACTTTATAATCACTTTTTTAATCAAATACATAAAATGTTTGTCTGAAATAGGTGGAACGTCAAAAATAAATTCTGTAAGTTAATAAAGCGAAGATAGTGGCATTTCTTTTTTATTATATTCTAAGGGCAACCCGACGTTTGTATTACGTCTGTATTTAACCTTTGACATTCCTTTCAATCTTGGTACAAAATCTTCGTTCAGATATGAATTCTTGGGGTTGATTTAATCTTTTAGACATTTAATTTCAAGTTTGACATAAAAACACTATATGTATAAACAAATTGAAATGAAGGATATTTTTATTTTATGGTTTGTATAACATATAATTTACAGTAAATTCCTGCAATTAAACTGTGTATCTTCTAAAATTTTAAAATAATAAATATGTTAGCATTTAAATGCTGAAAGTAGTTTAGATTTCGAATTTGGTTTTAGATTTTAATGTCACGATACACAGTATCCTTTTATTTATCTTGACATTTAATAAATGTAAATATTCCCATAAAATGTTCGTGTCAGTATTAAACTAACTTCGAGATAAACGTAATGAGTAGGGTTTTATTACAACGGACCGTTTTCAAAACCAGAAAAATAATAAAGCTCTATTAAAATAAAATACTTTTCGTTATATTTACAAATATTAAAACTTCATTATTGTTACTTTTTGAAAATTTCTGTGTAACTGCAGCTGTTTATTGAATTATGGTTTCATCAAAAACCAAATATTTGTTGGAAGGAGGACACACACATTGCGTAGTGGGACACTAAAACTTTCTAGAGTTATATCACCGGACTGGGATTTGTTGGGATCTAGAGCAAAGCTGTCACCATTTTGTTTTTTATAGCTGAGTCCTGTGCAACAAATTTAAAGGGATAAAGCTTACTATAAATACATTACGTGCGCTTTTAAGTACTCTCTTCTGTAGCAACAATGTTTTATACTGATATGTCTTGCATGTTTTAACATTCTACCAATGCTTTAACACACTTTATCTTGTTACAGTAAATTTACCCGATTTTTCTAATTATATAATGTTTACATATTCAGCACATTTTACGAAATAATAATATTTACTTACCCAAGTAGTCCTAGCTGTTCTCGACACTTCCAACCAAATTTTATCTTGTAATTCATAAAAGTATTTTAAAAATGGATACAGCAAAAGTGCTCAGTGCTCCCTGTAACTTCCCTAGCACCATTTATTTTCGTGTTTCCATATTTTCGGCAAACCGATCCTGTTTAAAACGATATCACGTTTAAAAAAAATAGAAATGGAAAACTTATAATTTGCTTTGTTCGATAGTGTTTTCAGCTTCAGACAAAATAAAATGTCAATCCTTAACCAAGTACAAGTTACATTTTATAAATCCTAAGTAATGCTATAAATTTATAGATGTTGAGAAAATGTATTGTAAAATGTACTAAATATAGTTTTTTTTTTCTCTGAGGTACACGATATCTTTGTTGATTGCTGCCATGATCTCCTTGCGAAACGCCTCATACTGGAATTTTCTCAAAGTTCATATGTTCAGGTGTGGAATTTACACCTGAATTGAGAGTTAAATTCGACAAGAAAAATAAATTACTTGTATAATTATAGACGGCGGCTAAAAGATATAGAAGATAAAATAAGAGGGAATTGCAAAAGAGAAATATTAAACAATGGTTTTAAATACGACTTTTTTAAAAATTTGGGGTGTAGACTATACAGAATTTATTGTAAAATGACATCTGTAACAGATAAAAAAGAATGTTTAATGAAGATATACAATATTAACACTAGCGTGCATTAGCTAAAGTAAATGTTATGATTCAGGAAGAAATATTTCCCCAAGAGATGTCTATCAAGAATCCTTAAATTGTAGTAACCCAATAGCTGCCACTTTTCATGATTCTTGGGCTACGTCATATTTATTAAGTATTTTGAAAACAAAAAATGGTTTTATTTGAATATATATATATATATATATATATATATATATATATATATATACGATTGACATTTTATTTCGTCTGAAGCTGAAAACTTTGTCGAACAAAGCAAATTATAAGTTTTCCATTTCTTTATTCCATTTCATATTAAAGAATATTTTTTTACTTTAAAAATAAATATATAAAACTTTATATATAAAAATAAAAACTATTGTCTTCCGAACTTTTGCTAAAAATTCTTTAACAGAATGAAGGCAAAGAGATTCAATGTTAATATCGTAGGGAAATAGTTCTGTAAACCATATCAAAGCAGTTCAGAGAAACACTGATTATATTTAAAATCTAAGATTTCATAAGGTATGAGTGATAAAATGATTTTCATAAATAATGCAAACCTTATAAAGCAGCCGATGTTATACGATTGAGAAAATTTGATCCTTTATTTATATCCCATACTAATATGTATATTATAATAAATACTAGAAAATAAAATTTAACCAACTAAAACCCTAATAGTTACACATTTTACCATACATAATTTAATAACACTCTGTACTTGACATAACCTAACATTTTATAATTTGACACAATTTACAAATTTATACTCGAAGGTGTAGATGAAGAGCAAAATATCTTCTGAAATACCCTGGTTTTATGAATTCTTACCTGAAATCTCACAAATTATTATTTTCTTTTTTTATTTTGGTTTAGATATTGTGTGCAACTAACTCCTATCCTACTATTTATTATGAAATTATAATATATAAATGAGTTATATATAAAAGATTTTGGTGGCAAAAATTTATATTTTTGATCATGCTAAATTCAATACATATTAAACCAGTTCCCTCTAAGTAACCTCTAATAGCTTACATGTAATAACCGTTAAATAGACAACCCTAACACCAAATGAGTGTTTAATTAAAATACAATGTCTTTTATTTAGTTGACGCAGTAGTACATCACTAACCCACAAAAATGAAAGGTAACTTCATTTTTAAAGTTTAAATTTCAAGATACTCCATGGAGCTAGCAATTTAAAATATAAATCGCCATTATTGATTTATAATCATGATCCATAGCAAATTCAGATCACACCTAATTGACAAATCTGTATTTGTATGAAAATATATAGATCCTATTGAAGAAATAAATTGAAAATAGAAATAATGATTCCTTTTACAATTTAAATTATTTACTGTCAAACTAAAAAGAATTTAGTTAATATCTGATCTATATCTATTATTTACATCTACTATTGCGGATATTTGTCTCTCATTTGAAAATATATGTACCAACCAAATTTGTTTTCTTTTATTTATTTTCATTTAAAACATATGATATGAAGTAAGAGAAATATTTTTAATAATATGAACTCTGACTAAATTCAATAACTATCAAGATAATTGTCAAAATCTAGGCAAATGTTTTCTAAAAAAGCTACTAAAAACCACTGTATACTATTTGTCTAATTGTTTTGTTATTCACATATCTAGTTATTATGCATATTTTGAGACATATGTTAGAAAAAAAATTTAAAGGGCAGGTTTTAGAACCAAAAACAGTGCGTGACAAACACTGCGTGTGAAGGACATATGCACGCAAAAACAGTGCGTGATATATTACATGTGTAATGAAATCCTGCATGGAAAACTATGTTTGCATTATTAGATTGTTTTTCCAAGCGGTTATAAAAATAGAAAACAGTAAATAATAGTGATGAGGTTATTATTTTACTATATAGAATTGTATGTTATCGATCCGTTTAAGAAATTATAACTAAAATTATTAAAAATATAATATTACCGTTGATGTTCATCATTTACTTTAATATTAACAATGTTTTCTAACTGATATCATAAAAGACCAGAGATAGAAACACACACACACACACACTCATACTCTCTTTCTCTCTCACACACACTCATTCCCTCTCTCTCTCTCACACACACCCAAACACACATACACACACACACACACACACACATACACACAAACAAACACACATACAATTATGTGTGTATATATATATATATATATATATATATATATATATATATATATATATTTATATATATATATATATATATATATATATATATATATATATATATATATATATATATATACGTAATTAATTCTCCAATCTTCAAAACGTAATCCAACTAAAGAGTAAGCATTATATACACAATTACACACACACACATACACTCTCATTCTCTCTCTCTCTCTCTCTCTCTCTGACACTCTCTCACACACACACACACACACACAAACATACCCACTCACACACACAAACACACACACTTTTTATTCTTGTTGTCTAAGTATTGTTTCATTGAATGTAAAAATCTCAATTGATTCCTTAACAGCATCTTAGTTGAACTTCCATATACAGTGTCTAAAGTAATTTAAATATTCATGTCTTGTTTCAAGATTTTTCAACATAATCACTAGTATTCATATATGTAGTGATATATTCTTTAAATGTAGTTTTTTTCCTCTGGCCAATGTCAATGTTATTACAAAAAGTTTAGTTTACCTTATAAATCCATAAAAAATGTAACATCAATATATTTTTTTATCCAATCTAATACAATTATTACTCTATTTAGGCTCTTATGATTATATTGTACTTTTTAGTTTATTTCTTTAAAACTTTTTTAAAAATATTTTTATTTATGGTTAAAGGTTTTAATTACTTCAATTACAAAAATAAACCTCAGTTTCTTCAAGCTGCTATTGCCATGAATTTCGGCCATATGAGCGCAATGGCTCGGCGAATTTAAAACTACAATTTAAAATATGAATAGCGAAAATTAAAATTTTAAAGTGTGTAGAAAAATTATTTTCATGTGTAAATTCGTTCAAGGATGTTTGATAAAAGTAAAAATTTCTAGATCGGATAATGTCTCATAATTTTCATATAATAAGTTATTAGATTTTGGAATAGAAAATTGTTATAGCACATAAGATTATTTGGAACTGGAATTATATAGATTATATTAAATTTTTAAAATTATTCTAAAGCAATTTGTCTATTCTGTAGTTAATATTCTAAGCTAACGCAGTAAATCAAAATAATTGTATGAACAAATTTAAAAAATAGAAAACTCTTAACCCTAGAGGACTCGCGCTAATACCCGCTACAGCAGAGCTCGTGCTGGGTAATTTTTTACCCCAACTAGTTTTCAGGTCCATATCAGTAAAATATTAATTGTTATAATTAAAAAAAAATATAACCATATTTTTTATACTATAAAAGATATTATTTCCTTCTTTATACGTCAAAACAATCTTCACATACTTCAACTAAATGGTCTTTACAAACACTTTTCCCACAATTAGTACAGCATTTATTTTTTTTTGTCTAAGTTCTTAAGGCAAATATCACACCTATAATTAAAATGTTTGTTTGTAATATTGCCAAATATAAAGCTATAGCCTATATTGTAAATAAAGGTTTTTTGTTACAATAATCATGAAAACAAAATATTTTATAACCACAACAAGAATAGTTTACAAACACAATATATATCAAAACGTAATACTTGTAAGAGGAAATAGAATCTGTGTCTTGACACTGTACTCGTTACTATATGCAAACCAGTGCTGTCGGTTGTCCATATACCTTTAGAATTTTTGTACGAAGACATCATTATACAATGCTTTAATTCCTTCAAAAGAAGTTTCATTTGCGTCTCTCTCTCTTGAAAAGTTACAAATATAAAATTTGTGTTCTCTATTATCGCCATGACAAAATATATGCGTAGATAGTTTAAAATATATTAATTAATTTATAAATTAAAACGAACTTCAGTGATAAACTCCTCAAAAAATACGAAACGTAGTAAAATTCACTCACAGCAATCTTGCAAAAAAGCAAATAAATTTAAGAGATAAAAATGTTGCAAAATACAATTTGAAGTAATCTTCACCTATAAAAACTTCGTAAAATACAATTAGAAATAGACTTCACCTATAAAAACCTCGCAAAATACAAATAGAAATAGACTTCAGTAGAGAAGGCTACAGTTGAGGTGGAGCGCTTGGGAGGGAACCAATAGGAAAGCCGGATTTGTTACCCCCACCGCTTTCCAAGATGGCGGCGCCCTTATGGCGGGGACAAGATGGCGGCGCCTATCTGGCGGGAACAAGATGGCGTCTCGCTCTAGTGTTCTAACCTAAGAAAAAGTGGTGTATGTGTATGGGGTGTATGATTGCTAGATGTGGGTGGGGCCGCCCCAAGGGTTGTTTTAAATAATATATAAAATTGCCTAAAAACGATCGGTTAGATCAAATGACCAACGTTTCAAGTAAACAGCTATCTTACGCTAAGTTTAACCGATCAACATACACGAAGCTCAAACGAACAACATTTACACCAAGTTCAAATAGTCAACAGTCTGCGTGGGAATCGGCCTATCACATTGCAGGCGTACGGTAGGCTTACGCCTGACGGACACGCAACACACGGGTGAGTTGCTGCAGGCGCTCCAGCAGGAGGGAGATGTGTGAAGAGTATGAATATCAGTACACCGAACTCTTTTTCCTGTTTACAGGTGTACCGAATAACAAGTTTGATTCTCTGTAACGCGTAATACTGTGTGTAGCAAATATACAAGTTTATTGTTATCTAGACACTTGCACTCCTAACCGTTATGTGTAGAGGTGAAATAATAATAACTCCAATATCTCTTAGCATAAGGTTAGTCTCGGAGCTCCTGCATGCTCTGTTGTGGTTATTTCCTAGCTTTTATAAAGGGAAAAACAACGAAAAAGCCACAACCTGCACCTGGTCAGACCTACACATCCCTACGGAAAAAGGGGTTGCAAATACACTCCTCAGAGGCGCGGACTAGGGATACCTCTCCTACATAAAAAAAGACTGACCTCCTTGTATAGCTGTAAATCATTTTAGCCTCGTTTACCTAAACCGATAACATCAAAACCGTCATGATCAATGTTATATCGTATGGAGTAATCGTCAAAAAGAAAGTGTAGCCCCGCCACTTCCCCTACCCTTAAGATATCGATATTGCACAGATATCTGGAACATTCCTGACAGACGTCGTCAGAATCCATGCTAAAATACATACCGCATTGATTGCCCGAGCCATTTGAGCCACCGCTCATTCCAAGTGCACCCCGCCACTTCCTCCATCTTCTTGTTCTACTTCTTGCGATGAATAAGTTAAATATATTTAACAAAATTTGTAACTCTGGACTACACGAGACGAGATATAAGTGTTGACCAATGGTGTCGTCACAAGAAAACTCTAAACTATGTACGTAGGGTAAAACCGGGTAATGCTCTGTGGTTTACTATTACATTAGACAAATAGCTTTAAGAGAGATAGGTTCAGACAGAGTATATCTGAAAAATACAAACTAACCGCAGTTTATAAATACAAACTGATACAACCGGTTATTTCCAAAATTCTGATAACAAGCTCTGGTTAAAAACCTGGATATTATTTCAGCCTTCAGAATTATTCCTGAAACGTAATTGTTTTAGAAATACCTGTATACGTAGGTATATGGTAAACATAGAGTAACTTAAAACTAAGTAAACATAAATTATGAGGTATTTCATCAGCAATAATATAGACTATAATTTTTCAAAAGACAAAGCTTTATAGGCAGCTTTCCACATCACCCTAGAGGTATAGCCTTCGATGCGCTGTCCGTTTTTTTTTTTTACCTGGCGGACATCCCCCGTAGGCCTACATCACCAGGTTAGCTTATTGCATGATCTTAGCTTGAAAAGCGCTTGCAATGAGCATCAATTTTGAAAATTTTTATTATTGCTGTGTTTACATTACTTGTACTATCAATAGTAAAACATGTTTTAGGGTAACACATAGAATAAGAATAAACCTATTTTACTACACAGCGCGTTTAGAAGTACAGAAAAATCACTTTTGTTTACTAAAAATAGCTTCCCGGCAATGACGAAAGCAAGAAGTATCATTTAAATCTCGCTGACGATACGTAACTATGTTTGATGCGCAAATCTACTTTAAGGTTAACACTTCAGATATCAAAAATCAGTTAAACGTTTCTTTTTTAAATCTTTGTTTTTTTTAAAAATTTTTTTATATTATACTTGTCTTTGTTTACGGAAAAAGTAACTCCACGCCAGTGACCCAGACACACCTTGGTTTACGGAAGAATTAACTCCACGCCAGTGACCCGGACATACTTTGGTTTACAGAAGAATTAACTCCACGCCAGTGACCCAGACATACTTTGGTTTACGGAAGAATTAACTCCACGCCAGTGACCCAGACACACTTAGGTTTACAGAAGAATTAACTCCACGCCAGTGACCCAGACACACCTTGGTTTACGGAAGAATTAACTCCACGCCAGTGACCCAGACGTACTTTGGTTTACGGAAGAATTAACTCCACACGAGTGACCCAGACACACTTGGGTTTACGGAAGAATTAACTCCACGCCAGTGACCCAGACACACTTTGGTTTACGGAAGAATTAACTTCAAGCTACTGACCCAAACACACAAGAATTAAATTCAAGCCGCTGACAAAAAACAAGAAGCGGCAATCATTTCTTATTGTATAATAATACACTGATTTTAACCTTTCATGCATAACCTGATCTTATTACACAATGTGACTTAATCTCTAAGCTTTCTATCTTGCCTTTGATTACGGAAAAATTAATTTCACGCCATTGACGGTAGCAAGAGACAAGATGAAGATCAAATTGTACAAACTCGATTTAATAATAATTACGTATCTCATTTTTTAACGGGGATCTCAAACACCTTTTATGAAATTTTTCAGCTAAGAAATAAAAGTAATTTACATATGCTCCGATGTTACCCTTAAAACATGGTCTACGTGAAGCATTTAAAACTCATTTGAACTGATCGTACGTTTATGCACGTCGTACTTTTTTACTATAGCCATAAGGAAAGGAGTCATACTCACCCTCCCTTTTTCTCTTGAATCCTGTTATTTTAAAGTGTTTTGATTCCTCGACAGTAACCACCTCACGATCTTTTGTTCTACGAATACGTGAAGCGGGTACCTCCAAGGATTCGTCTTTGTCTGTGACCATTGATTTTAGAGATTGAAAATTAACCAAACCAGATGTGCGAAGGTTTAAAGTCAGTCCTTTTACTTTGCAAACTGTCTCTATTGAGTTTTTAGCTGTAGAGAGTACTCTGAAGCCATAAGTCTTTGGACCTCCCGATACAAATTCTGTAATGTATGATCCTTGTCCGTATGTATCAAGCTCGTCAGTCATATGTCCTAAGTAGTCACCTGTTTGTACCTTATGCATTCCTGGTTGTGTGATAATATATAACACTATCAGTGTCATAATACAATACCTGCCTCTCCAAATCGTTCAAATGTTCGTACAGTTTTAATCTTGCCTGAGATGTAGTGTATGCAGCAATTACAACATTTGCAATAGATAAGGGATCGCAATCGTTCTCTACGAATTGCCAGTTAACTATGATCGCGTCGTCGTTGATTTCTTGAATATTGTTTACCTGTATAGATGGTGATCTCATCATTTTAAAAAATTCAGACGGCTGACGAAATATTGTAGTTTTAGTCTGATTTTCCCTTTGTCCAAATTTTCCCCAAAAGGAGTTTAACATCAAGTTGGCCAGGGATCTAAGACCTTCGTTTTTCTCTATGGATTCCAATCTTATATTTTCATGGTCGAGATAATCACTGACATACTTCTTTTTCTCCTCTTCAGTGACACACCACCCGGGATATCCTGAAGCTTCCTGTTTGATCTTCAAGAACTGATTAATGTATTCGACAAAGAGGCCATTACCCTTGTCGAAACTAGCTACTTCGTACTCCCACATCTCGTACATTTCTAATAAAGTGTAACCTTTTTCTAAAGCTTTCCTTATTTCGTCCATGGTCCAAGTTCCTACCAACGCTCGTTCTTCGGTATTGCGGTCACAGTCGGTTGTGCTCAGTTTGAGTGCACATGTTCTGCAGAGGACAAACATTAATTTCTGATGAAGTTTAATAGGTAACACAGGATGGTACAGAGCACGTGGAGGAAGGACTTTACACTTCAAAAGTCCTTCAGCGTCTATTCCACGTTGTCTGCACTCATTGTCACCCACGTGTACGTTTGGATGACCAACAGGATACTTTCCGTACTTACACACCCAAGGATAGAGCGAACATATATCAACGTAATGTATAGTCTCATCATTCTTACACGCGTGATAGGATTTAGTGTTTCCTGTTCGCCCTCCAAAAAACGAATCACGTGGATTGAGAGGTGCTTTGTTCAGAATAGGTTGTGTGTCCAGGTAGGTCATGGCCGTGTTTCCTTTTTTCATCTGTTTAAATTCGCACGCCCACATCTCCACGACATTGGAGAGTTTAGCCGATTTGACCTTCGTCCTCTCTAAACGTGAATTAAGTGTGTCGGAAGGATCATCTTCCAAAGGTTCGTCACGTCCATTAGAGAAGCACTTGGGACACCCGTGCCAGTAGCATCCGTGGAACTCAAATATTTCTCCTTCGAAATATCCATCCACTCTCAAACCTCCTACTTTTACCTCACGTTCTCGGCCTGCGTGTTCAATACGAATTCCTCTCTGATCTTCTATCCAAGTCAGCCACTGCAAAGCTAGTTCTGATTGTCTGTCTACTAGTCTGTATCCCCTTTTAGGAACAATTCCAATGATATTGGGTTTTAAATAGTTTCTTCTAAACGCAAGGTTACAAGCACTGGTGATGGTTACGGCCTCGATGAAGGGGTCCACATTACATATGCTCAAAAATATCGATCTAAACTTTATGCAGGCTAAAGCCAGGATCTCGACATCGGAACAACAGTATTCGACTATCTCCTTTTGGAAATCAAACACATATCCTTTACTTATCTGTTCATCGTGCCAGTTTACGAAATGATCATAACTATTTTTGTCCATCATAGAATCAGGACAATATAATTCTTTAGGATGGATAGGGCCCACATACGATTGGTTTGCCAGCGTGTTGAAGAGGTGGGGGAAATAGCCTTTTTTCTTTTCTGGTGGAAGACCAAAAGACTTGGGCCGTTTAGATAGGGCCATGGGCATATAGTTTAGGGAATCGATGAACTTTGTATTATCAATCTCCATCAGAATCACCTTTGTCCCACGCGTGATCAGACTGGGTGTAAATTGAGTCTTTTCCAATACGTACTTCAGTATGAACTGAAAATCAAAACACTGGCCATTATGGGCTATAACAGCTACTTTCTTGTACTGTTTCCTCACGTTCATCACGTATGTCATGAACTCGTCGACAGGATCCTCTTTAAAGACTCTAGTTCTGTAACATTCACAAGAATGTCCTTCTATACAACGGAAACAATACTGCTGAGAAACACACAAGGTAACTCGATGAATCTTAGTATCCTCGTTCTGAATATTTTCGTCTTGTCTGGTTTCCAGATCGAAGAATACAAAGAGGAAATCTTTCTTCATAGGACTACGACAATCGACCTTCATGTAACATGGGTGTGATGAAGGCATATACGATGTGCAAGTCTTGCAATACACCTCACCACACTCATGAAGTGAACTGCGATTAGACTGATATATTACTTTCATACATGATGGACACTTTTTTATGGAGTTACAAACATCAACGAGATGATTCGCGAAGCAATTACGGTTTTTAAATTGTCTATTGCAAGCGTTGAAATGATCGTTGTGAAATATAAGATTGATTTTCTTTTCAGCATTTTCTCCTTCGAAACAAACGGTGCGACCCTTACTGCCGTACTGATACACAGTAATTTTATAGCCGGTGAGAAAAGTCTGGAACTTTTGTAACTCCTCTAGACCAGAGCCCTTGTCGGAAATTTGAACTCCTGCAGCGACCATTAACTGCTGTGCTTTTAATGTCTGTATATTACCGTAGTTTTTTCTTATTGCAATATATTCATTATCTCTGTCGACATTTGCTTTTCCTACAACAATCGAGCGAGGTAAGCAGAGAGCATCGGAATTTTTAATTACTACGATACCTCTCCTTTCGTGACATTCCTCTTCGTAGTTATTATAGAAACCTGGTCTGACACGCCCGCTTCTATTTGCTGGTTGAGGACATGTGTGATGGTTAACGTTAAACGGAGTATGACAAGATTCACAATAATGATTACAATGAAATGCTGATGTCAAACTGGTAATGACATTAAAATGACCGTCATGATACAACAAGTTTATTTTTTCCCTAGCATTGTCACCTTCGAATAAAATGTCACGTCCTTTGTTTCCGTACTTATACACTGTAATTTTATATCCAGAGAGAAAATTTTGAAATTTTTGTAAATCATCAGATGTCTGAACGTCGGCATTGTTCCTTAACTGTTGAGCTTTTATCGTCTGTATATTTCTCACGTTGAGTCTGATGTCACGGTATTCAGGATCTTTGTCGACGTACGCTTTTGCAACAACAAGCGAACACGGGAGCGAATCGGCATTTTTAATAACCACTATTCCTCTTCTCCTGCGACACTCTTCATCGTAGCTATTAATAGACGCTATACGTCCTCGACCCCGTGGTACTCTGACTTTGGTACAGGTAATCTTGAAGGTGTCACTCGAACCAAAACTTGTCGAATTACTTTGAATAATCCCACCAAATACTTGCCAAAGAATATCAGAATTGATTTGATCAGCCTGACGAAATGAAACATAGCCCGGTTCTCGATTTTTGAAATTTAAACTTGTCATCGTGAGCCCCAGTTGATCCTCCTCATTTGTGTCTCATTTCATCTTGTCAACAATATCGGCAAGCTCTTTTTTAATCCAGTCAATTTCCTCCACATCGTCAGGTGGTAAATTAAATTTGAACAAAAAACTATTTCCGTACATACGGAACTTTTTTACATACGATTCATTACTAGAAATAAGCCTCACAGCCATTATGTTAAGATTTTACCCGTTCTCCACTTAGCAGCAGCGTAACAGGTTCTATAATCAAAGTGAAAATGTCGTGAGATTAATTTTGTTTAGTAGAAAGTGTGTTCCTTTAAATTAAATGTGTGTGTATGCGTGTATGTGTGTGTGTGTGTGTGTGTGTGTGTGTGTGTGTGTGTGTGTGTGTGTGTGTGTGTGTGTGTGTGTGTGTGTGTGTTTGTGTGTGTGACTGTGTGTGTGTGAGTGTGTGTGTGTGTGTGTGTCTAATTTAGTTAGAAACGGGTAATTTAACCTACTCAGCTATATTTAATTATATTTATAATAATTGTTTGTGTGTGTGTTGTGTGTTTGTCAATGATTCGCTTACCGATTGTAACGCTTTGTTTACTATTACACAACACACCTAAGTTGTAACACACAAAACTCTCAAACAATTGAGTTTACGTCTGTATCGTATTGCTTACTATTACTAAACTACAAAAGTATTTGTACAAACCCAAGGAGTAAATGTACTAAGAAAAATCTCCTTCTTCACTAGAGATAATATACACTCGTACACCTCTCGAGCAAATGACTTAATAACTGTAGCGCATTGATTAATATTACAAAACTCCGTAAGTATTTGCGCATGCGTAGAGAATACATGTATTAGGTAACATGGAAAATCACCTTCTTCACTAAAGCTGTTATATCCTTGTACACATCTCAAGCAAATGATTTAATGCATGTATAGCATAGCCTAATATTACAAGATTATCTAAGTATTTGCGCATGCGCAGAAAATACATGTATTAGGTAACATGGAAAATCACCTTCCTTACTAAAGCTGTTATACCCTTGTACACATCTCAAGCAAATGATTTAACGTATGTATATCATTGCCTAATATTACAAGATTATCTAAGTATTAGCGCCTGCACAGGGGATACATGTAAAAAAAAAAGAATCATGGAAATTCACCTTTGTCACTAAAGCTGTTATAGTCTTGTACAAATCTTAAACGAATGACTTAACGCATGTATAGCATTGCCTAATATTACAAGATTATCTAAGTAGTTGCGCATACGCAGAGAATACATGCATTATTAAACATGGAAAAATCACCTTCTTCACTAAAGCTGTTATAGTTTTGTACACATCTTAAACGAATAACTTAACGCATGTATCGCATTGGTCATAATTACAATACTATCCAAGTACTAGCGCATGCGCAGGGGATACATGTAAAAAAAAAAAGAATCATGGAAATTCACCTTCGTCACTAAACCTAATCTACACCTGTATTTCAGTCAAACGAATGGCATAATGACTGTAACGCATTGTTTATTATTACAATATGACTAAAGTATTTGGACATAGGTACGGAATACATGTCTGATGATAAGATGACATGATCATCAAAATGCACATATGGATTTAATCTTAGATAACTTGTATTATAAGTTGTTTTTCATAATTTTGTGGTATTTGAGGAGCTGTTTTCAATAATTTCATTGTAGTATGTTGTATCACTGTGATCTTGATATTGTATATACTAAACTGAGCTAGGTTAGAAACATAGATAGTAAAAATTAGAATGAGATAAATTTAATGAATTATTTTAATTATAATTTTAATTTAATTTCAATTTAATTAAAATTGTTTAGGATATTAAAATTTGGGATAATAGCCTAGATTTGTAAATAACAATCAAATAGATAGTTTCACTTTCTACCTACAAAAGATTAGACAAAAACGGTTTTAAAGTAAATAAAGTTACATTGAACGTATTCATTTCTTTTAAGGTTTATAAAATCTTCTGACACAGCGCTACTACCGGTTAGCTACGAAAGATTAGAGAATGGAATTAAGTTTAAATGGGAAATGTAGGTTTAGAACATAGGCGCTGTGACGTCACTGCCCCCTGTGACATTCAGTGCATTGGTTCAGTTGTGCGGTTGTATTCATTCTGGATAACATGTAAGTACTAATATAGTAATAACTCAAATATTACAATCATAACGAGAAAAGATTTAACGTTAACGACACTCTTTCATTATCAAACTAACACTGTATTATTCGTTAAAGAGTTAAAATAATCTCCTAATACTATAATTATTATTTGTATTTTTGAAAAACAACGACAAGTTTCTACAGCTAATAAATCATTGGTACTACAACTCAGCCATATGTTAACTGATATTATTATTATTTTCAATAGGCGTTTCTCTTAGTTACGTCTGCATTAAAAGTTTGTAATATTAAATAAAGCGGTACAACCTGTCGATCACCCACACAAACAAATCATACATGCGACTATACATACAGACGGCTACCTATACTGGTGACAAGTATACGGCTGACAACATTAAAAGGTACATACGTATACAGGAGTCTGTGTATAAAAGTGGCTAAATATGTAGGTGACTACACGTACAGGTGACTAACTTGAATAGTTGACCAACCAATAAAACTGATAAAACTATATTGATATCATAAATTTGATGAACTCATATAGGTGACTCATTATAGAAGAGACTAATATATAGAGATGCCTGTGTATAGAGGTCTCTTCGTATACAGGTGACTACATGTGTGGGCGATATCGTATACAGGTAACTACGTATATATGTGACCAATAGGTGACAGCGTTTACAGTGTACTACGTATACAGGCGACATATGCAAGGGGATGCGTATATATGTAACTGCGTATAAAGGTGACGACATGTATAGGTGACTAACTGTATAGGTGACCAATCAATAAAACTGATAAACCTATATTGATATCATAAACTTGATGAACTCATATAGGTGAGACTAATATATAGAGATGCCTGCGTATATAGGTCTCTCCGTATACAGGTGACTTAATACAGGTGACTACATTTACAAATCCATGCTTTATACAATTATTTACACTTTTGACTAATTCTTAATGTTATGACTAATGTTAAAATAAGCATAGGCTTAAAACAAGTATATAACTACCTATACAGGTAATAGTACTCATAAAACCGTTAAACCTATATTGGTGTCATAAATGTACAGGTAAATAATGTAGAAGTAACCAATGTATGCAGATGATTACGTTTACAGATGACAACGTGAACAGGTCGTTACGTATACAGGGGATTAGGAATACAGGTGACTACGAATAGAAGGGAATACGTATGCAAATCACTGGTTACAGATGACAACGTGAACAGGTCGTTACGTATACAGAGGATTAGGAATACAGGTGACTACGAATAGAAGGGAATACGTATGCAAATCACTGGTTTATACAATTATTTACACTTTTACTAATTTGTTCACTTTGACTACGTGTACAGTTAGTTACATATACATATGAGTTACCTATTCATGTGACTACTGACTCATGCAGGTGACTATCTATACAGGTGACTACTTATGCATGGCTACAGTTGAGGTGGAGCGCTTGGGAGGGAACCAATAGGAAAGCCGGATTTGTTACCCCCACCGCTTTCCAAGATGGCGGCGCCCTTATGGCGGGGACAAGATGGCGGCGCCTATCTGGCGGGAACAAGATGGCGTCTCGCTCTAGTGTTCTAACCTAAGAAAAAGTGGTGTATGTGTATGGGGTGTATGATTGCTAGATGTGGGTGGGGCCGCCCCAAGGGTTGTTTTAAATAATATATAAAATTGCCTAAAAACGATCGGTTAGATCAAATGACCAACGTTTCAAGTAAACAGCTATCTTACGCTAAGTTTAACCGATCAACATACACGAAGCTCAAACGAACAACATTTACACCAAGTTCAAATAGTCAACAGTCTGCGTGGGAATCGGCCTATCACATTGCAGGCGTACGGTAGGCTTACGCCTGACGGACACGCAACACACGGGTGAGTTGCTGCAGGCGCTCCAGCAGGAGGGAGATGTGTGAAGAGTATGAATATCAGTACACCGAACTCTTTTTCCTGTTTACAGGTGTACCGAATAACAAGTTTGATTCTCTGTAACGCGTAATACTGTGTGTAGCAAATATACAAGTTTATTGTTATCTAGACACTTGCACTCCTAACCGTTATGTGTAGAGGTGAAATAATAATAACTCCAATATCTCTTAGCATAAGGTTAGTCTCGGAGCTCCTGCATGCTCTGTTGTGGTTATTTCCTAGCTTTTATAAAGGGAAAAACAACGAAAAAGCCACAACCTGCACCTGGTCAGACCTACACATCCCTACGGAAAAAGGGGTTGCAAATACACTCCTCAGAGGCGCGGACTACGGATACCTCCCCTACATAAAAAAAAGACTGACCTCCTTGTATAGCTGTAAATCATTTTAGCCTCGTTTACCTAAACCGATAACATCAAAACCGTCATGATCAATGTTATATCGTATGGAGTAATCGTCAAAAAGAAAGTGTAGCCCCGCCACTTCCCCTACCCTTAAGATATCGATATTGCACAGATATCTGGAACATTCCTGACAGACGTCGTCAGAATCCATGCTAAAATACATACCGCATTGATTGCCCGAGCCATTTGAGCCACCGCTCATTCCAAGTGCACCCCGCCACTTCCTCCATCTTCTTGTTCTACGTCTTGCGATGAATAAGTTAAATATATTTAACAAAATTTGTAACTCTGGACTACACGAGACGAGATATAAGTGTTGACCAATGGTGTCGTCACAAGAAAACTCTAAACTATGTACGTAGGGTAAAACCGGGTAATGCTCTGTGGTTTACTATTACATTAGACAAATAGCTTTAAGAGAGATAGGTTCAGACAGAGTATATCTGAAAAATACAAACTAACCGCAGTTTATAAATACAAACTGATACAACCGGTTATTTCCAAAATTCTGATAACAAGCTCTGGTTAAAAACCTGGATATTATTTCAGCCTTCAGAATTATTCCTGAAACGTAATTGTTTTAGAAATACCTGTATACGTAGGTATATGGTAAACATAGAGTAACTTAAAACTTAGTAAACATAAATTATGAGGTATTTCATCAGCAATAATATAGACTATAATTTTTCAAAAGACAAAGCTTTATAGGCAGCTTTCCACATCACCCTAGAGGTATAGCCTTCGATGCGCTGTCCGTTTTTTTTTTACCTGGCGGACATCCCCCGTAGGCCTACATCACCAGGTTAGCTTATTGCATGATCTTAGCTTGAAAAGCGCTTGCAATGAGCATCAATTTTGAAAATTTTTATTATTGCTGTGTTTACATTACTTGTACTATCAATAGTAAAACATGTTTTAGGGTAACACATAGAATAAGAATAAACCTATTTTACTACACAGCGCGTTTAGAAGTACAGAAAAATCACTTTTGTTTACTAAAAATAGCTTCCCGGCAATGACGAAAGCAAGAAGTATCATTTAAATCTCGCTGACGATACGTAACTATGTTTGATGCGCAAATCTACTTTAAGGTTAACACTTCAGATATCAAAAATCAGATAAACGTTTCTTTTTTAAATCTTTGTTTTTTTTAAAAAATTTTCTATATTATACTTGTCTTTGTAGCGCTGTGTCAGAAGATTTTATAAACCTTAAAAGAAATGAATACGTTCAATGTAACTTTATTTACTTTAAAACCGTTTTTGTCTAATCTTTTGTAGGTAGAAAGTGAAACTATCTATTTGATTGTTATTTACAAATCTAGGCTATTATCCCAAATTTTAATATCCTAAACAATTTTAATTAAATTGAAATTAAATTAAAATTATAATTAAAATAATTCATTAAATTTATCTCATTCTAATTTTTACTATCTATGTTTCTAACCTAGCTCAGTTTAGTATATACAATATCAAGATCACAGTGATACAACATACTACAATGAAATTATTGAAAACAGCTCCTCAAATACCACAAAATTATGAAAAACAACTTATAATACAAGTTATCTAAGATTAAATCCATATGTGCATTTTGATGATCATGTCATCTTATCATCAGACATGTATTCCGTACCTATGTCCAAATACTTTAGTCATATTGTAATAATAAACAATGCGTTACAGTCATTATGCCATTCGTTTGACTGAAATACAGGTGTAGATTAGGTTTAGTGACGAAGGTGAATTTCCATGATTCTTTTTTTTTTACATGTATCCCCTGCGCATGCGCTAGTACTTGGATAGTATTGTAATTATGACCAATGCGATACATGCGTTAAGTTATTCGTTTAAGATGTGTACAAAACTATAACAGCTTTAGTGAAGAAGGTGATTTTTCCATGTTTAATAATGCATGTATTCTCTGCGTATGCGCAACTACTTAGATAATCTTGTAATATTAGGCAATGCTATACATGCGTTAAGTCATTCGTTTAAGATTTGTACAAGACTATAACAGCTTTAGTGACAAAGGTGAATTTCCATGATTCTTTTTTTTTTACATGTATCCCCTGTGCAGGCGCTAATACTTAGATAATCTTGTAATATTAGGCAATGATATACATACGTTAAATCATTTGCTTGAGAAGTGTACAAGGGTATAACAGCTTTAGTAAGGAAGGTGATTTTCCATGTTACCTAATACATGTATTCTCTACGCATGCGCAAATACTTACGGAGTTTTGTAATATTAATCAATGCGCTACAGTTATTAAGTCATTTGCTCGAGAGGTGTACGAGTGTATATTATCTCTAGTGAAGAAGGAGATTTTTCTTAGTACATTTACTCCTTGGGTTTGTACAAATACTTTTGTAGTTTAGTAATAGTAAGCAATACGATACAGACGTAAACTCAATTGTTTGAGAATTTTGTGTGTTACAACTTAGGTGTGTTGTGTAATAGTAAACAAAGCGTTACAATCGTTAAGCGAATCATTGACAAACACACAACACACACACAAAAACAATTATTATAAATATTATTAAATATAGCTGAGTAAGTTAAATTAACCGTTTCTAACTAAATTAGACACACACACACACACACACGCACACACACACAGTCACACACACACACACACACACACACACACACACACACACACACACACACACACACACACACACACACACACACACACACACACAACACACACACACACACACACACACACACACACACACACACACACACACACACACACACACACACACACACACACACACACACACACACACATACACGCATACACACACATTTAATTTAAAGGAACACACTTTCTACTAAACAAAATTAATCTCACGACATTTCCACTTTGATTTTAGAACCTGTTACGCTGCTGCTAAGTGGAGAACGGGTAAAAGCTTAACATAATGGCTGTGAGGCTTATTTCTAGTAATGAATCGTATGTAAAAAAGTTCCGTATGTACGGAAATAGTTTTTTGTTCAAATTTAATTTACCACCTGACGATGTGGAGGAAATTGACTGGATTAAAAAAGGGCTTGCCGATATTGTTGACAAGATGAAATCAGACACAAATGAGGAGGATCAACTGGGGCTCACGATGACAAGTTTAAATTTCAAAAATCGAGAACCGGGCTATGTTTCATTTCGTCAGGCTGATCAAATCAATTCTGATATTCTTTGGCAAGTATTTGGTGGGATTATTCAAAGTAATTCGACAAGTTTTGGTTCGAGTGACACCTTCAAGATTACCTGTACCAAAGTCAGAGTACCACGGGGTCGAGGACGTATAGCGTCTATTAATAGCTACGATGAAGAGTGTCGCAGGAGAAGAGGAATAGTGGTTATTAAAAATGCCGATTCGCTCCCGTGTTCGCTTGTTGTTGCAAAAGCGTACGTCGACAAAGATCCTGAATACCGTGACATCAGACTCAACGTGAGAAATATACAGACGATAAAAGCTCAACAGTTAAGGAACAATGCCGACGTTCAGACATCTGATGATTTACAAAAATTTCAAAATTTTCTCTTTGGATATAAAATTACAGTGTATAAGTACGGAAACAAAGGACGTGACATTTTATTCGAAGGTGACAATGCTAGGGAAAAAATAAACTTGTTGTATCATGACGGTCATTTTAATGTCATTACCAGTTTGACATCAGCATTTCATTGTAATCATTATTGTGAATCTTGTCATACTCCGTTTAACGTTAACCATCACACATGTCCTCAACCAGCAAATAGAAGCGGGCGTGTCAGACCAGGTTTCTATAATAACTACGAAGAGGAATGTCACGAAAGGAGAGGTATCGTAGTAATTAAAAATTCCGATGCTCTCTGCTTACCTCGCTCGATTGTTGTAGGAAAAGCAAATGTCGACAGAGATAATGAATATATTGCAATAAGAAAAAACTACGGTAATATACAGACATTAAAAGCACAGCAGTTAATGGTCGCTGCAGGAGTTCAAATTTCCGACAAGGGCTCTGGTCTAGAGGAGTTACAAAAGTTCCAGAATTTTCTCACCGGCTATAAAATTACTGTGTATCAGTACGGCAGTAAGGGTCGCACCGTTTGTTTCGAAGGAGAAAATGCTGAAAAGAAAATCAATCTTATATTTCACAACGATCATTTCAACGTGATTACTAGTCTGACAGCTGCGTTCGCTTGTGCTTACTATTGCGAAAACTGTCATACTTCTTTTGACCATCGTGTGAAGCACAGGTGCTCGGTAACCTGTTACTCTTGCAAACGGTCTCCCCCATGTACCCAGATTGATAGTGGAATTGATTGTAGCGCTTGCAATAGACAATTTAAAAACCGTAATTGCTTCGCGAATCATCTCGTTGATGTTTGTAACTCCATAAAAAAGTGTCCATCATGTATGAAAGTAATATATCAGTCTAATCGCAGTTCACTTCATGAGTGTGGTGAGGTGTATTGCAAGACTTGCACATCGTATATGCCTTCATCACACCCATGTTACATGAAGGTCGATTGTCGTAGTCCTATGAAGAAAGATTTCCTCTTTGTATTCTTCGATCTGGAAACCAGACAAGACGAAAATATTCAGAACGAGGATACTAAGGTTCATCGAGTTACCTTGTGTGTTTCTCAGCAGTATTGTTTCCGTTGTATAGAAGGACATTCTTGTGAATGTTACAGAACTAGAGTCTTTAAAGAGGATCCTGTCGACGAGTTCATGACATACGTGATGAACGTGAGGAAACAGTACAAGAAAGTAGCTGTTATAGCCCATAATGGCCAGTGTTTTGATTTTCAGTTCATACTGAAGTACGTATTGGAAAAGACTCAATTTACACTAAGTCTGATCACGCGTGGGACAAAGGTGATTGTGATGGAGATTGATAATACAAAGTTCATCGATTCCCTAAACTATAAGCCCATGACCTTATCTAAACTGCCCAAGTCTTTTGGTCTTCCACCAGAAAAGAAAAAAGGCTATTTCCCCCACTTCTTCAACACGCTGGCAAACCAATCGTATGTGGGCCCTATCCATCCTAAAGAATTATATTGTCCTGATTCTATGATGGACAAAAATAGTTATGATCATTTCGTAGACTGGCACGATGAACAGATAAGTAAAGGATATGTGTTTGATTTCCAAAAGGAGATAGTCGAATACTGTTGTTCCGATGTCGAGATCCTGGCTATAGCCTGCATAAAGTTTAGATCGATATTTTTGAGCATATGTAATGTGGACCCCTTCCTCGAGGCCGTAACCATCACCAGTGCTTGTAACCTTGCGTTTAGAAGAAACTATTTAAAACCCAATATCATTGGAATTGTTCCTAAAAGGGGATACAGACTAGTAGACAGACAATCAGAACTAGCTTTGCAGTGGCTGACTTGGATAGAAGATCAGAGAGGAATTCGTATTGAACACGCAGGCCGAGAACGTGAGGTAAAAGTAGGAGGTTTGAGAGTGGTTGGATATTTCGAAGGAGAAATATTTGAGTTCCACGGATGCTACTGGCACGGGTGTCCCAAGTGCTTCTCTAATGGACGTGACGAACCTTTGGAAGATGATCCTTCCGACACACTTAATTCACGTTTAGAGAGGACGAAGGTCAAATCGGCTAAACTCTCCAACGTCGTGGAGATGTGGGCGTGCGAATTTAAACAGATGAAAAAAGGAAACACGGCCATGACCTACCTGGACACACAACCTATTCTGAACAAAGCACCTCTCAATCCACGTGATTCGTTTTTTGGAGGGCGAACAGGAAACACTAAATCCTATCACGCGTGTAAGAATGATGAGACTATACATTACGTTGATATATGTTCGCTCTATCCTTGGGTGTGTAAGTACGGAAAGTATCCTGTTGGTCATCCAAACGTACACGTGGGTGACAATGAGTGCAGACAACGTGGAATAGACGCTGAAGGACTTTTGAAGTGTAAAGTCCTTCCTCCACGTGCTCTGTACCATCCTGTGTTACCTATTAAACTTCATCAGAAATTAATGTTTGTCCTCTGCAGAACATGTGCACTCAAACTGAGCACAACCGACTGTGACCGCAATACCGAAGAACGAGCGTTGGTAGGAACTTGGACCATGGACGAAATAAGGAAGGCTTTAGAAAAAGGTTACACTTTATTAGAAATGTACGAGATGTGGGAGTACGAAGTAGCTAGTTTCGACAAGGGTTATGGCCTCTTTGTCGAATACATTAATCAGTTCTTGAAGATCAAACAGGAAGCTTCAGGATATCCCGGGTGGTGTGTCACTGAAGAGGAGAAAAAGAAGTATGTCAGTGATTATCTCGACCATGAAAATATAAGATTGGAATCCATAGAGAAAAACGAAGGTCTTAGATCCCTGGCCAAGTTGATGTTAAACTCCTTTTGGGGAAGATTTGGACAAAGGGAAAATCAGACTAAAACTACAATATTTCGTCAGCCGTCTGAATTTTTTAAAATGATGAGATCACCATCTATACAGGTAAACAATATTCAAGAAATCAACGACGACGCGATCATAGTTAACTGGCAATTCGTAGAAAACGATTGCGATCCCTTATCTATTGCAAATGTTGTAATTGCTGCATACACTACAGCTCAGGCAAGATTAAAACTGTACGAACATTTGAACGATTTGGGGAGCAGGTATTGTATTATGACACTGATAGTGTTATATATTATCACAGACCAGGAATGCATAAGGTACAAACAGGTGACTACTTAGGACATATGACTGACGAGCTTGATACATACGGACAAGGATCATACATTACAGAATTTGTATCGGGAGGTCCAAAGACTTATGGCTTCAGAGTACTCTCTACAGCTAAAAACTCAATAGAGACAGTTTGCAAAGTAAAAGGACTGACTTTAAACCTTCGAACATCTGGTTTGGTTAATTTTCAATCTCTAAAATCAATGGTCACAGACAAAGACGAATCCTTGGAGGTACCCGCTTCACGTATTCGTAGAACAAAAGATCGTGAGGTGGTTACTGTCGAGGAATCAAAACACTTTAAAATAACAGGATTCAAGAGAAAAAGGGAGGGTGAGTATGACTCCTTTCCTTATGGCTATAGTAAAAAAGTACGACGTGCATAAACGTACGATCAGTTCAAATGAGTTTTAAATGCTTCACGTAGACCATGTTTTAAGGGTAACATCGGAGCATATGTAAATTATTTTTATTTCTTAGCTGAAAAATTTCATAAAAGGTGTTTGAGATCCCCGTTAAAAAATGAGATACGTAATTATTATTAAATCGAGTTTGTACAATTTGATCTTCATCTTGTCTCTTGCTACCGTCAATGGCGTGAAATTAATTTTTCCGTAATCAAAGGCAAGATAGAAAGCTTAGAGATTAAGTCACATTGTGTAATAAGATCAGGTTATGCATGAAAGGTTAAAATCAGTGTATTATTATACAATAAGAAATGATTGCCGCTTCTTGTTTTTTGTCAGCGGCTTGAATTTAATTCTTGTGTGTTTGGGTCAGTAGCTTGAAGTTAATTCTTCCGTAAACCAAAGTGTGTCTGGGTCACTGGCGTGGAGTTAATTCTTCCGTAAACCCAAGTGTGTCTGGGTCACTCGTGTGGAGTTAATTCTTCCGTAAACCAAAGTACGTCTGGGTCACTGGCGTGGAGTTAATTCTTCCGTAAACCAAGGTGTGTCTGGGTCACTGGCGTGGAGTTAATTCTTCTGTAAACCTAAGTGTGTCTGGGTCACTGGCGTGGAGTTAATTCTTCCGTAAACCAAAGTATGTCTGGGTCACTGGCGTGGAGTTAATTCTTCTGTAAACCAAAGTATGTCCGGGTCACTGGCGTGGAGTTAATTCTTCCGTAAACCAAGGTGTGTCTGGGTCACTGGCGTGGAGTTAATGTTTCCGTAAACAAAGACAAGTATAATATAAAAAAAATTTTAAAAAAAACAAAGATTTAAAAAAGGAACGTTTAACTGATTTTTGATATCTGAAGTGTTAACCTTAAAGTAGATTTGCGCATCAAACATAGTTACGTATCGTCAGCGAGATTTAAATGATACTTCTTGCTTTCGTCATTGCCGGGAAGCTATTTTTAGTAAACAAAAGTGATTTTTCTGTACTTCTAAACGCGCTGTGTAGTAAAATAGGTTTATTCTTATTCTATGTGTTACCCTAAAACATGTTTTACTATTGATAGTACAAGTAATGTAAACACAGCAATAATAAAAATTTTCAAAATTGATGCTCATTGCAAGCGCTTATCAAGCTAAGATCATGCAATAAGCTAACCTGGTGATGTAGGCCTACGGGGGATGTCCGCCAGGTAAAAAAAAAAAAACGGACAGCGCATCGAAGGCTATACCTCTAGGGTGATGTGGAAAGCTGCCTATAAAGCTTTGTCTTTTGAAAAATTATAGTCTATATTATTGCTGATGAAATACCTCATAATTTATGTTTACTTAGTTTTAAGTTACTCTATGTTTACCATATACCTACGTATACAGGTATTTCTAAAACAATTACGTTTCAGGAATAATTCTGAAGGCTGAAATAATATCCAGGTTTTTAACCAGAGCTTGTTATCAGAATTTTGGAAATAACCGGTTGTATCAGTTTGTATTTATAAACTGCGGTTAGTTTGTATTTTTCAGATATACTCTGTCTGAACCTATCTCTCTTAAAGCTATTTGTCTAATGTAATAGTAAACCACAGAGCATTACCCGGTTTTACCCTACGTACATAGTTTAGAGTTTTCTTGTGACGACACCATTGGTCAACACTTATATCTCGTCTCGTGTAGTCCAGAGTTACAAATTTTGTTAAATATATTTAACTTATTCATCGCAAGAAGTAGAACAAGAAGATGGAGGAAGTGGCGGGGTGCACTTGGAATGAGCGGTGGCTCAAATGGCTCGGGCAATCAATGCGGTATGTATTTTAGCATGGATTCTGACGACGTCTGTCAGGAATGTTCCAGATATCTGTGCAATATCGATATCTTAAGGGTAGGGGAAGTGGCGGGGCTACACTTTCTTTTTGACGATTACTCCATACGATATAACATTGATCATGACGGTTTTAATGTTATCGGTTTAGGTAAACGAGGCTAAAATGATTTACAGCTATACAAGGAGGCCGGTTTTTTTTATGTAGGGGAGGTATCCGTAGTCCGCGCCTCTGAGGAGTGTATTTGCAACCCCTTTTTCCGTAGGGATGTGTAGGTCTGACTAGGTGCAGGTTGTGGCTTTTTCGTTGTTTTTCCCTTTATAAAAGCTAGGAAATAACCACAACAGAGCATGCAGGAGCTCCGAGACTAACCTTATGCTAAGAGATATTGGAGTTATTATTATTTCACCTCTACACATAACGGTTAGGAGTGCAAGTGTCTAGATAACAATAAACTTGTATATTTGCTACACACAGTATTACGCGTTACAGAGAATCAAACCTGTTATTCGGTACACCTGTAAACAGGAAAAAGAGTTCGGTGTACTGATATTCATACTCTTCACACATCTCCCTCCTGCTGGAGCGCCTGCAGCAACTCACCCGTGTGTTGCGTGTCCGTCAGGCGTAAGCCTACCGTACGCCTGCAATGTGATAGGCCGATTCCCACGCAGACTGTTGACTATTTGAACTTGGTGTAAATGTTGTTCGTTTGAGCTTCGTGTATGTTGATCGGTTAAACTTAGCGTAAGATAGCTGTTTACTTGAAACGTTGGTCATTTGATCTAACCGATCGTTTTTAGGCAATTTTATATATTATTTAAAACAACCCTTGGGGCGGCCCCACCCACATCTAGCAATCATACACCCCATACACAAACACCACTTTTTCTTAGGTTAGAACACTAGAGCGAGACGCCATCTTGTTCCCGCCAGATAGGCGCCGCCATCTTGTCCCCGCCATAAGGGCGCCGCCATCTTGGAAAGCGGTGGGGGTAACAAATCCGGCTTTCCTATTGGTTCCCTCCCAAGCGCTCCACCTCAACTGTAGCCTTCTCTACTGACTTCACTTATAAAAACCTCGCCAAATAAAAACAGAATAGGACTTTTCTTATAAAACTAAGAAAAATACGAACAAGAATGAACTCCACTTATAAAAACCTCGCAAAATACGAATAGAAATAGACTTCACTTAGAGAGGCCAGTATTGTAACGTGAGGTCTCGCACAGGGTAAAAACTTTCCCCCCTGTAGCAACAATAACTTCAAACCGTTATAAGTAAACAAAAACTGTCAAGCTACCTGATGTAGGGACAGATATAGATACAGGGGGAGTCAAGTAGAAAGTATGTAAGGGGTGGAAGAATTTCAGATTTGCAACTGTTTTATAATCTTTGTTGAAATCTCATTGGGAGAATAATTACCCCGCGCGAGTCCTCTAGGGTTAAGCGGGATGATACAAAATTCAGGTAATAGAATTAACAAGTTGAAATGTTTTATTTTATATTTAAACTATCAGAAAACTCATTCAGTTAGATATATTAGGTAAAAGACTGAAATATTCATTCATGCAATAGTAATAGAAATGGCATTAATGAGTAACACTTTAGCTGCCATGTCAGCCTCGTAGACAGAACGGAACACGGGGTAGACAGCCCCGTCTTTGTTGTGTAGTAAAGTTTTATGTTTATTAGTACTACTCGACCAGTGTTGCTACTTTTGGAAAAATGAATTCACAGTATTAAACAAGAAGCTTCACACTACAGATATGATTAGAATGGTTTTTGTTTGATAGATAAATGGCGACCGGATTATAAAAATGATGTTTTACTAGGAATTTTTATCTGTAGTAAAAGCTCGACACACTTGAATGTGAACAATTTTATTGATGTTCAGTTGATTATTTCAACCGAAAAAAGTGGTTCATTGAAAGAAGTTTATCTTTTTATACCTAATAACAAAATAAATAATTTTCAATGACGTATTATATGAATGTTTAAAACGGTTTTGAAAATTTTACAAAACCAAACGATATAAGCCAGGTATATTGACTAGACATTTAGTTCTAAAATAATTCTTATAAAAACGGACTTGGTTGAAGTTAAGTAAATACATTAGTACACTTATATACAATATTCGAGCTGGCTTGTGAGTTGAGGTTATCAACACAAAAAATATATACAACTCACAATTATAAAAATTTTATTCTCTCCAAAAAGAATATTTTTATAACACATTTTTAATAGCCAATCGTCTTTGTTGTGATTCAAAGATAAAGTTTAGAATTACAGTAGTTCTTATTAATTGTTGTTTAGTTATTCTTAGTAAGTCTTTCTTATTACTGCAGTAATTAATCAACTATATCACACCACATATGTCTCGAAGTTACCGTTCTGTTGATCTTTACTCAAAATAGTGCGATTATGTCTGGTAATTCACAACCAATACTTACAAAATCAGTTGTTGAAAGCTTTTTGCTCTTACAAAGTTGGGTGCCAATTAGGCCACTAAATGACTTGTCTTCGTTGTTTCACCATCTAGTGTTTGAAATGAATGCCAGAAAGGCAACTAGTAGAAATGCAAGAGAAATATTCCGCACTACAGGGGTCTTATTTTGCTTGTTTTTCAATAACGCACCACACTATTTTTCTAACCCATGTTAGTAAAGGTACCGTCACATCCCAACACGTCAAGTTCTTCTAAAGAAATACCACCTTCCTAAAACCACTTTCTATCATATAATATGTAATACTATAAGTGATATCTTGAGAATATACATTTGAGAGTGTATACTCCTCCATCTTCTTGTTCTACGTCTTGCGATGAATAAGTTAAATATATTTAACAAAATTTGTAACTCTGGACTACACGAGACGAGATATAAGTGTTGACCAATGGTGTCGTCACAAGAAAACTCTAAACTATGTACGTAGGGTAAAACCGGGTAATGCTCTGTGGTTTACTATTACATTAGACAAATAGCTTTAAGAGAGATAGGTTCAGACAGAGTATATCTGAAAAATACAAACTAACCGCAGTTTATAAATACAATCTGATACAACCGGTTATTTCCAAAATTCTGATAACAAGCTCTGGTTAAAAACCTGGATATTATTTCAGCCTTCAGAATTATTCCTGAAACGTAATTGTTTTAGAAATACCTGTATACGTAGGTATATGGTAAACATAGAGTAACTTAAAACTAAGTAAACATAAATTATGAGGTATTTCATCAGCAATAATATAGACTATAATTTTTCAAAAGACAAAGCTTTATAGGCAGCTTTCCACATCACCCTAGAGGTATAGCCTTCGATGCGCTGTCCGTTTTTTTTTTTACCTGGCGGACATCCCCCGTAGGCCTACATCACCAGGTTAGCTTATTGCATGATCTTAGCTTGAAAAGCGCTTGCAATGAGCATCAATTTTGAAAATTTTTATTATTGCTGTGTTTACATTACTTGTACTATCAATAGTAAAACATGTTTTAGGGTAACACATAGAATAAGAATAAACCTATTTTACTACACAGCGCGTTTAGAAGTACAGAAAAATCACTTTTGTTTACTAAAAATAGCTTCCCGGCAAT
The DNA here is from genome assembly GCA_036971475.1 of Prosapia bicincta. NCBI lineage: Eukaryota > Metazoa > Arthropoda > Insecta > Hemiptera > Cercopidae > Prosapia > Prosapia bicincta. The sequence continues at coordinate 233,535,098 of JBAIZL010000004.1, forward strand.
GACGAAAGCAAGAAGTATCATTTAAATCTCGCTGACGATACGTAACTATGTTTGATGCGCAAATCTACTTTAAGGTTAACACTTCAGATATCAAAAATCAGTTAAACGTTTCTTTTTTAAATCTTTGTTTTTTTTAAAAATGTTTTAATATTATACTTGTCTTTGTTTACGGAAAAATTAACTCCACGCCAGTGACCCAGACACACCTTGGTTTACGGAAGAATTAACTCCACGCCAGTGACCCGGACATACTTTGGTTTACAGAAGAATTAACTCCACGCCAGTGACCCAGACATACTTTGGTTTACGGAAGAATTAACTCCACGCCAGTGACCCAGACACACTTAGGTTTACAGAAGAATTAACTCCACGCCAGTGACCCAGACACACCTTGGTTTACGGAAGAATTAACTCCACGCCAGTGACCCAGACGTACTTTGGTTTACGGAAGAATTAACTCCACACGAGTGACCCAGACACACTTGGGTTTACGGAAGAATTAACTCCACGCCAGTGACCCAGACACACTTTGGTTTACGGAAGAATTAACTTCAAGCTACTGACCCAAACACACAAGAATTAAATTCAAGCCGCTGACAAAAAACAAGAAGCGGCAATCATTTCTTATTGTATAATAATACACTGATTTTAACCTTTCATGCATAACCTGATCTTATTACACAATGTGACTTAATCTCTAAGCTTTCTATCTTGCCTTTGATTACGGAAAAATTAATTTCACGCCATTGACGGTAGCAAGAGACAAGATGAAGATCAAATTGTACAAACTCGATTTAATAATAATTACGTATCTCATTTTTTAACGGGGATCTCAAACACCTTTTATGAAATTTTTCAGCTAAGAAATAAAAATAATTTACATATGCTCCGATGTTACCCTTAAAACATGGTCTACGTGAAGCATTTAAAACTCATTTGAACTGATCGTACGTTTATGCACGTCGTACTTTTTTACTATAGCCATAAGGAAAGGAGTCATACTCACCCTCCCTTTTTCTCTTGAATCCTGTTATTTTAAAGTGTTTTGATTCCTCGACAGTAACCACCTCACGATCTTTTGTTCTACGAATACGTGAAGCGGGTACCTCCAAGGATTCGTCTTTGTCTGTGACCATTGATTTTAGAGATTGAAAATTAACCAAACCAGATGTGCGAAGGTTTAAAGTCAGTCCTTTTACTTTGCAAACTGTCTCTATTGAGTTTTTAGCTGTAGAGAGTACTCTGAAGCCATAAGTCTTTGGACCTCCCGATACAAATTCTGTAATGTATGATCCTTGTCCGTATGTATCAAGCTCGTCAGTCATATGTCCTAAGTAGTCACCTGTTTGTACCTTATGCATTCCTGGCCTGTGATAATATATAACACTATCAGTGTCATAATACAATACCTGCCTCCCCAAATCGTTCAAATGTTCGTACAGTTTTAATCTTGCCTGAGCTGTAGTGTATGCAGCAATTACAACATTTGCAATAGATAAGGGATCGCAATCGTTTTCTACGAATTTCCAGTTAACTATGATCGCGTCGTCGTTGATTTCTTGAATATTGTTTACCTGTATAGATGGTGATCTCATCATTTTAAAAAATTCAGACGGCTGACGAAATATTGTAGTTTTAGTCTGATTTTCCCTTTGTCCAAATTTTCCCCAAAAGGAGTTTAACATCAACTTGGCCAGGGATCTAAGACCTTCGTTTTTCTCTATGGATTCCAATCTTATATTTTCATGGTCGAGATAATCACTGACATACTTCTTTTTCTCCTCTTCAGTGACACACCACCCGGGATATCCTGAAGCTTCCTGTTTGATCTTCAAGAACTGATTAATGTATTCGACAAAGAGGCCATTACCCTTGTCGAAACTAGCTACTTCGTACTCCCACATCTCGTACATTTCTAATAAAGTGTAACCTTTTTCTAAAGCCTTCCTTATTTCGTCCATGGTCCAAGTTCCTACCAACGCTCGTTCTTCGGTATTGCGGTCACAGTCGGTTGTGCTCAGTTTGAGTGCACATGTTCTGCAGAGGACAAACATTAATTTCTGATGAAGTTTAATAGGTAACACAGGATGGTACAGAGCACGTGGAGGAAGGACTTTACACTTCAAAAGTCCTTCAGCGTCTATTCCACGTTGTCTGCACTCATTGTCACCCACGTGTACGTTTGGATGACCAACAGGATACTTTCCGTACTTACACACCCAAGGATAGAGCGAACATATATCAACGTAATGTATAGTCTCATCATTCTTACACGCGTGATAGGATTTAGTGTTTCCTGTTCGCCCTCCAAAAAACGAATCACGTGGATTGAGAGGTGCTTTGTTCAGAATAGCTTGTGTGTCCAGGTAGGTCATGGCCGTGTTTCCTTTTTTCATCTGTTTAAATTCGCACGCCCACATCTCCACGACATTGGAGAGTTTAGCCGATTTGACCTTCGTCCTCTCTAAACGTGAATTAAGTGTGTCGGAAGGATCATCTTCCAAAGGTTCGTCACGTCCATTAGAGAAGCACTTGGGACACCCGTGCCAGTAGCATCCGTGGAACTCAAATATTTCTCCTTCGAAATATCCATCCACTCTCAAACCTCCTACTTTTACCTCACGTTCTCGGCCTGCGTGTTCAATACGAATTCCTCTCTGATCTTCTATCCTAGTCAGCCACTGCAAAGCTAGTTCTGATTGTCTGTCTACTAGTCTGTATCCCCTTTTAGGAACAATTCCAATGATATTGGGTTTTAAATAGTTTCTTCTAAACGCAAGGTTACAAGCACTGGTGATGGTTACGGCCTCGATGAAGGTGTCCACATTACATATGCTCAAAAATATCGATCTAAACTTTATGCAGGCTAAAGCCAGGATCTCGACATCGGAACAACAGTATTCGACTATCTCCTTTTGGAAATCAAACACATATCCTTTACTTATCTGTTCATCGTGCCAGTTTACGAAATGATCATAACTATTTTTGTCCATCATAGAATCAGGACAATATAATTCTTTAGGATGGATAGGGCCCACATACGATTGGTTTGCCAGCGTGTTGAAGAGGTGGGGGAAATAGCCTTTTTTCTTTTCTGGTGGAAGACCAAAAGACTTGGGCAGTTTAGATAAGGCCATGGGCATATAGTTTAGGGAATCGATGAACTTTGTATTATCAATCTCCATCAGAATCACCTTTGTCCCACGCGTGATCAGACTGGGTGTAAATTGAGTCTTTTCCAATACGTACTTCAGTATGAACTGAAAATCAAAACACTGGCCATTATGGGCTATAACAGCTACTTTCTTGTACTGTTTCCTCACGTTCATCACGTATGTCATGAACTCGTCGACAGGATCCTCTTTAAAGACTCTAGTTCTGTAACATTCACAAGAATGTCCTTCTATACAACGGAAACAATACTGCTGAGAAACACACAAGGTAACTCGATGAATCTCAGTATCCTCGTTCTGAATATTTTCGTCTTGTCTGGTTTCCAGATCGAAGAATACAAAGAGGAAATCTTTCTTCATAGGACTACGACAATCGACCTTCATGTAACATGGGTGTGATGAAGGCATATACAATGTGCAAGTCTTGCAATACACCTCACCACACTCATGAAGTGAACTGCGATTAGACTGATATATTACTTTCATACATGATGGACACTTTTTTATGGAGTTACAAACATCAACGAGATGATTCGCGAAGCAATTACGGTTTTTAAATTGTCTATTGCAAGCGTTGAAATGATCGTTGTGAAATATAAGATTGATTTTCTTTTCAGCATTTTCTCCTTCGAAACAAACGGTGCGACCCTTACTGCCGTACTGATACACAGTAATTTTATAGCCGGTGAGAAAAGTCTGGAACTTTTGTAACTCCTCTAGACCAGAGCCCTTGTCGGAAATTTGAACTCCTGCAGCGACCATTAACTGCTGTGCTTTTAATGTCTGTATATTACCGTAGTTTTTTCTTATTGCAATATATTCATTATCTCTGTCGACATTTGCTTTTCCTACAACAATCGAGCGAGGTAAGCAGAGAGCATCGGAATTTTTAATTACTACGATACCTCTCCTTTCGTGACATTCCTCTTCGTAGTTATTATAGAAACCTGGTCTGACACGCCCGCTTCTATTTGCTGGTTGAGGACATGTGTGATGGTTAACGTTAAACGGAGTATGACAAGATTCACAATAATGATTACAATGAAATGCTGATGTCAAACTGGTAATGACATTAAAATGACCGTCATGATACAACAAGTTTATTTTTTCCCTAGCATTGTCACCTTCGAATAAAATGTCACGTCCTTTGTTTCCGTACTTATACACTGTAATTTTATATCCAGAGAGAAAATTTTGAAATTTTTGTAAATCATCAGATGTCTGAACGTCGGCATTGTTCCTTAACTGTTGAGCTTTTATCGTCTGTATATTTCTCACGTTGAGTCTGATGTCACGGTATTCAGGATCTTTGTCGACGTACGCTTTTGCAACAACAAGCGAACACGGGAGCGAATCGGCATTTTTAATAACCACTATTCCTCTTCTCCTGCGACACTCTTCATCGTAGCTATTAATAGACGCTATACGTCCTCGACCCCGTGGTACTCTGACTTTGGTACAGGTAATCTTGAAGGTTTCACTCGAACCAAAACTTGTCGAATTACTTTGAATAATCCCACCAAATACTTGCCAAAGAATATCAGAATTGATTTGATCAGCCTGACGAAATGAAACATAGCCCGGTTCTCGATTTTTGAAATTTAAACTTGTCATCGTGAGCCCCAGTTGATCCTCCTCATTTGTGTCTGATTTCATCTTGTCAACAATATCGGCAAGCTCTTTTTTAATCCAGTCAATTTCCTCCACATCGTCAGGTGGTAAATTAAATTTGAACAAAAAACTATTTCCGTACATACGGAACTTTTTTACATACGATTCATTACTAGAAATAAGCCTCACAGCCATTATGTTAAGCTTTTACCCGTTCTCCACTTAGCAGCAGCGTAACAGGTTCTATAATCAAAGTGAAAATGTCGTGAGATTAATTTTGTTTAGTAGAAAGTGTGTTCCTTTAAATTAAATGTGTGTGTATGCGTGTATGTGTGTGTGTGTGTGTGTGTGTGTGTGTGTGTGTGTGTGTGTGTGTGTGTGTGTGTGTGTGTGTGTGTGTGTGTGTGTGTGACTGTGTGTGTGTGTGTGTGTCTAATTTAGTTAGAAACGGTTAATTTAACCTACTCAGCTATATTTAATTATATTTATAATAATTGTTTGTGTGTGTGTTGTGTGTTTGTCAATGATTCGCTTAACGATTGTAACGCTTTGTTTACTATTACACAACACACCTAAGTTGTAACACACAAAACTCTCAAACAATTGAGTTTACGTCTGTATCGTATTGCTTACTATTACTAAACTACAAAAGTATTTGTACAAACCCAAGGAGTAAATGTACTAAGAAAAATCTCCTTCTTCACTAGAGATAATATACACTCGTACACCTCTCGAGCAAATGACTTAATAACTGTAGCGCATTGATTAATATTACAAAACTCCGTAAGTATTTGCGCATGCGTAGAGAATACATGTATTAGGTAACATGGAAAATCACCTTCTTCACTAAAGCTGTTATATCCTTGTACACATCTCAAGCAAATGATTTAATGCATGTATAGCATAGCCTAATATTACAAGATTATCTAAGTATTAGCGCCTGCACAGGGGATACATGTAAAAAAAAAGAATCATGGAAATTCACCTTTGTCACTAAAGCTGTTATAGTCTTGTACAAATCTTAAACGAATGACTTAACGCATGTATAGCATTGCCTAATATTACAAGATTATCTAAGTAGTTGCGCATACGCAGAGAATACATGCATTATTAAACATGGAAAAATCACCTTCTTCACTAAAGCTGTTATAGTTTTGTACACATCTTAAACGAATAACTTAACGCATGTATCGCATTGGTCATAATTACAATACTATCCAAGTTCTAGCGCATGCGCAGGGGATACATGTAAAAAAAAAAAGAATCATGGAAATTCACCTTCGTCACTAAACCTAATCTACACCTGTATTTCAGTCAAACGAATGGCATAATGACTGTAACGCATTGTTTATTATTACAATATGACTAAAGTATTTGGACATAGGTACGGAATACATGTCTGATGATAAGATGACATGATCATCAAAATGCACATATGGATTTCATCTTAGATAACTTGTATTATAAGTCGTTTTTCATAGTTTTGTGGTATTTGAGGAGCTGTTTTTAATAATTTCATTGTAGTATGTTGTATCACTGTGATCTTGATATTTTATATACTAAACTGAGCTAGGTTAGAAACATAGATAGTAAAAATTAGAATGAGATAAATTTAATGAATTATTTTAATTATAATTTTAATTTAATTTCAATTTAATTAAAATTGTTTAGGATATTAAAATTTGGGATAATAGCCTAGATTTGTAAATAACAATCAAATAGATAGTTTCACTTTCTACCTACAAAAGATTAGACAAAAACGGTTTTAAAGTAAATAAAGTTACATTGAACGTATTCATTTCTTTTAAGGTTTATAAAATCTTCTGACACAGCGCTACTACCGGTTAGCTACGAAAGATTAGAGAATGGAATTAAGTTTAAATGGGAAATGTAGGTTTAGAACATAGGCGCTGTGACGTCACTGCCCCCTGTGACATTCAGTGCATTGGTTCAGTTGTGCGGTTGTATTCATTCTGGACCGTTCATTCTGTAATATTTGTGCTATATCTTTTTACCGTGAAAGGGCTGTTGGAAAAGAAACTCTAACTGAAGTGTAAGAGTTTTCCCTATTTAAAATTTTGACAATTGTTTTGATAATCTAGATGAATATAATGCAAGTTTATAGGTTTCCATGAACAAAAGAACTTCTTATGTATGTGGAACTAATTTCCACCCCAAAACCACATTTTATTACATAAATTAAATACGTAAGTGCAAAATTTAGGTCAAATACATATTAATGAATGATCCGCTCTAAATCGTGGAAATTAAAATAATTTTTACACCAAAAAAATAATAATTTTTCAATGGTTAAAATTTAAAGTTTCATATTTCATAACTTATGAATGTATATTTTATTGTTACTTATTAAAATACGATTTGCATGTTTTATTATTACAACAAGTAATTACAAAGATAGTTGTTATTATTTTTCAAGTTAATAATTCCTGACATCTTCATATATATATATATATATATATATATATATATATATATATATATATATATATATATATATCTTTTTAGGCTTTAGACATTAAACATAAGGTCTAGAATAATAATAATCTTTTTACTAATATCATTTAATTTTAGCAAATTATTATGAGCTGTTTTGGTTGATAACTCATCATCAGCATTAGCCAAGGATGAATTACGTTAAGGCTACTAATTTTCCAAGCAAGAATATAAATAATTCACCAAACAGAAAAGAGTGCCGAAAAAACATTATGTAACTCGCCCGAAACATTGGAATTCAGTTTACTACTGCAGTAAGAGCTTTAAGTATTTCCTTTCATGGTGACACATTAATTTATAAGCTTCAGTTCATTATAAATCAGGCACAAAATTCAATTCACTATAATAAAACAAAACAAACAACAAATTACTTTGGAATTTAATATTGGAACTAAAAATAACAACAACAACAAAATTCTGGGGATAAATGGCAATATTTTTATGCAATTTTTATAATACAATAACACGGCCGACAATTTACTATACTAACATTTAAAAACTTATTTCAAAAATTTTTTAAACGTCCTAAACTTGTAAAATCTATTCCGTAAGGCTTATAAGATTCTTAGAGTTAGTGTCTCCCTAGAAATTATTGATGTTTTAATTGGCAGAATGCACTAATGTTAGTACCACCATTTCTGTCATCTTGTGTTTAAGAATAAAACTGGCCATGAAGGTAAAAATAATTAAATACCACCGGATAATTTATTTTTGTCCTTTGGATTCGTTAAATAGTAGCAAATTGTTTTTCTTTATTTTTTTATATGGTTTTCTCCTTATATTTGTATATTTTGTATAATTTTGCTCGTTTTTCCAAAACCGTTACAAATGTTTAGCTAAAATATCACCTTTAGACGTATATTCTGGTAATGTATTACGTTATATTAAAATATATAGAGTTTGTATCATTTATAACCGCATTTTCAGATGATTCAAAAATTTTATAACCCTATTTAAATTTATCTCTGACTAGCAGAGTATACGTTCATCGTACGGGGTTCACGCATACTCGTATTATACTATGATTTTTGTAAAGTATATCTAACCATGCAAGATGAATAACAACGAACATTTACTATGGCCATATAAAACGTGATTAAAAGACTTGATTTGAAACACATTTACTATCTGCTGATTGGGCAAAGAATATAAAGGAGTATAGGTAAATGAGTGAAAAGGAAGTATCAAGGCAGTGGGGGGGGGGTGTCCTGATAAAGTTTCTAAATAAGACTAGACCTATCTGTTAACCTTTAACCCTAAGAATAATCCATGTAACATTTCAGCTCAATGGGTTCAATAGGTTCTATGTGATTGAGTGACACATACACATACACACACGCACAAACGCACAAAAGCACACACACACACACACACACACAAACACACACACACACACACACACACTCACACACACACACACACACACACACACACACATACACACACACACACACATACACACACACACACACACACAGTAGATTTTTCATGAAATTAAAAGAGCGGTATTTGTTCTTTTACATTTAAAGCTATTAATTGTAATCACAGGAATAGAATATCACTTTATGTTTCGGCCATTCAGTTATACATTTATACGCATTGTCTTTATTACCCCAACTAAAGTTTTTTTTTTATCTAGGCACAAAACCAGAAGTAGTTATTAACGCTAAAAAGATATAAATACACAAAAGTATAAAATATATAGGCATATATATATATATATATATATATATATATATATATATATATACATGTGTGTGTGTGTGTGTGTGTGTATGAGCTTAGATGTATTTTTTATGGATGGAAAATTTAGATAATTATTAGGATATTTATTAACATATTTTCTAATATACGGACTATATCCCTTCGTTTTGTAGCACGTTTTGCTAGAATCTCATACGAGAATAACCTATGTTGTTATAAATTATTAAACAAGAAAACGTATTATATATATATATATATATATATATATATATATATATATATATATATATATATATATATATATATATATATATTGCGCAATACAGTAATTAAATAAATAAACTGTACGTAAATAACATGAATGAAAAGAAAGATATTACATAAAAGACGTTTTCTGATAATGCTCTATTAACATGTTTGGGAGTAAATAATTGCTAGAATAGCTTACTACACCATGTGCCAATACGTTCATACCAAACAACGATATAAGCGACACAACTATTTAGAGATTCCCTTTCAAGCCGCTTGGTAATTGATTAAATGTCAGACACAGAGAATCACATGACCGGCTATTAATTCGCATTGGGCAGTGCGACTAATTTAAAGCTATCCTGAATTTGATCCGAAACAATCCCTTTTTATCTATATCCATGATATAATGCCTTGCCCTTTAACGTATATATTCATATAATCTAGTTATAGTTAAGAAATAACTGGGGTATAAATAATATTTTCTTTAGCAAGTAGACCACATATGTGACTACGAAACAACTTTGTATGCATGTTATTCGTTAAATCAAACATTAAAAACTAATCGTTATGAAGTATGAATATTATTATTTTTTGAAAATATATGTGTGTATGCATGAGTTTTGTGTGTGTGTGTGTGTGTGTGTGTATGTGTGTGTGTGTGTGTGTGTGTGTGTGTGTGTGTGTGTGTGTGTGTGTGTGTGTGTGTGTGTTGCAACTCTTACATAGAATCGCAGTTCCGACGTTTCGCTAGAATCTCATTTAGCATTGACGAGGGGAACCCAACAACATTTGAAGATGGAACCAATTGTTTCTAGATGAGAATCTATTGAAACGTCGGAAATGGGATTTTATGCACTGCAAAATGAACGGATGTACTCCGGTTAATAAATATTCATCATCATCATCAACATATATATATATATATATATATACATATATATATATATATATATATATATATACATATATATATATATATGTATATAATATATATATATATATATATATATATATATATATATATATATATATAATAAATTAAAAATATTTCAAAAACAAGAATACTCTAAATGAGTATATTTATTCAAAGCTTTTCGCCTATAAAATATTTTAAGATCATTGATGTTTTAGAAAAAATTATATAAAGTGCAATATCTATAAACATATGGCCGTTTGTAGCACACTCGATTTAATTTTTTAAATGTATTTTATTAGATAATTATTTTCCTGCTGGTACTATTTTCTCGGCGAAAAGCTTTGAATAAATATTTTGATTAAAAGTATTCTTGTTTTTGAAATATTTTTAATTTATTAACTATATTACAAGAAAATCTATCACCATATTTAATATATATATATATATATATATATATATATATATATATATATATAAATAAATAAATATATATATATATATATATTCCTCAACGTTCCCGTAATTCGTGACCGGCTTTATGTCCTAGCATCCGTTTTTGTATCCCGTCCGGTTCCTAGGATTCTTTTATACCCGATGACAATGATTAGGCACCTATCCGGCAGCCAGACTTAAATCCTCTACTCCCAAAACGTGACCAATATCTTCTTCGATTTTTCGAAGCTCCTTCCATTTAGGGCTTCACTTACTTCTCTCATGTCTCCTAATCGTTTTCCTTTTTAATAATGTAACCCGTCCTGGCCTTGCTAAAAAATATTTTTCTCTCTTTGCAAGCGACGGATTTTGGGAAAAACTGGTGTATCCAAAAAAATATTTTTTAGTAACTGTAGGTCCTTGATGAGCTTGACCGTCATAAATATTTTTGTATGTCTGTTAATTGCATTGCTAACGTTCAAATGCTATAAATCAACAATTGAATTATATGATTTTTCCTATATGGCTACACTTAGCGCGCTCACACACACTAAAACTCCCCCGCTTTATTTATTTTTTTTATGATGTGCGATCTCATTTGGTCTCACCCTTGCATCCGCTTCGTTTGCTTTTTGTACCGTATGCTAGTGGTGGGGGGGATTTTGAAAGAATGTATATTAGTTGTTTTGATAAAATATGTTTCCTACCGTTTCCAAAACCCATGCCTTAATTCTCGGTGTTCAAAAGTCTTTGCCGCGCCTAAGCACAAACCACGACCCACCGAATACTACATTACTGTTTGTATGACCCCTTAAAATGGTAACGATTTTTTGTCGGGTCTTTTACAGTCATATTTGTCAGTAATATAGTCAGCTGGAAAGATTACAAGATTAACCTGAACACTCAGAAACCCCTGATGCTTTTACCATGTCCCAAGATCTGCAGACACGGCAAGGGGGACGTGTAAAATATGATAATTCTTAATTTAACTGATTAAAGACTCCTGTGTTTTTAAACATGATCTGCCATGTAAACCTAGTCTCTGGACTTTAATGTAAAAACCAACTATTTTTTAGATTAGCTCAATATATTTAAATAAATTTGTCCTCGGGTGAGAACTCTTCTGGAGAAACATTAGGCTCTGAATTTTATCTGTCTATACATATTTTATTTTCTATTGCCACCCGTATTTACCCCGGAAGCCAATATCGACAGGTTAAGAAATTACATAAGTGGTAAATACAAACTTAACATATACGATAAGGGATTATTTACATATATACTAGCATTTACTACAGACGTTATACTGTTAAAACGTTGTGCAACTAAATGATATAAAAGTTTATAAAATAAACTGTAAGTATTTTAGAGAGTTTTGATTACCAAATGTGTTTGAAACTATTTTTGTAGAACACGTAACTCCACCACGCGTACAGTGATCACAACTCATCGTATGAAATTCCTGTTAGTGGACAGTAACCTATAATCTCCTGTGTATTGTTAACCTAAAACTGTCCTAAGTAATTGCAATAATAAAAGACAATAACAATATTCTCATGAAAGGTAATTTTTCTTGTCTAAAGAACAAATATACTTATTTATTTTCATCCTAGTATAAACAATAATTATTTTTTCATAATTCCAGTGGATGAACAGAATCTTTTCAATTTAATCTCTGATAGTTATAAGCGAACAAAATGACCATCATGTTTTTTCCACCCTGAACATGCAAAATATAATTGATCTTGTGAAAAGCGCGGATGTTGTAGATCCAACCGATATATTGATATTGTTTGAAATTGTTACCTATAATTAGTTATTGGGATTTAGATATTACAAATATCTACAACTATCTACAACTATATTACAAATATGCAGGTTTGCATAAGAGGGAGGAGTACGAAAGAGTCATTGTGATTAGTGATATAAAAACAACTTCACCTTGAAAACTGTCGTTTAAAACGGTAGCTTCAAAAACACGCTTCATGATTATTTACAGCCAATCGCATACCATTGGATAGCATTGGTATATTCCTATTTGGAAGCAAAAAGATTGGTGAACAAACTGTCAATCACAAGTTATGCAGTGGCATTTCCGGTGAACCGGAATTCAAGTGATTCAAGAATTCCATAGGATAGTTGACAATTATGTCAGGAACGAAGATTGTGTCGATCGATTTTAATGATATTTCATTGGCAGACAATGACGGTTATATTTTAAAATTACAGGTATCGACATCTATAATTTTTACGGCCAAAATAGCGAACGTACTCTCGCATGATTAGTGTAATTATTTTGCAAAAATGGTAATATTAATTTAGCAAAAGTATCTATGGTATCTATCATGTTACCAATATTGTTTTGGAGTAGGATGCTTTTTTATTTTCATGCAATTTATTTTTTGGCTCTCAATGTTAAGCTAATGTTTTGGGTAAAAAGTGTAGTATTTTTAATAATATCGAGGCATTGCAGCTTTCCATCGGGTTATTGAAGTGAATGCTTGTTGGGCTATAGTACGGTCATACCAGATAATAATTTAGGAATTAATTAAAAGTTAAGGTCTGCATAAATGCTTCTTTATGTTACATATTGCGTTTGGATATTGTGAATGTTTAATGGAAACCTGATTCCTGAGTTAACAGTCCGCTCACCCTCAAGTAAAAACTCTGGAAGGGCTGATGAAGGAATTAACTTTGTGATCAAATGTCAGTGTGTATGAGTGAGTTGTGGAATGTTTGCCAGTTCCATTTAATGTCTTCATATATATGAGTCCACCTTGTTCTGTTGCAATTTAAAAAATAATTTGTTCATATATTTTCTTTTGTTCGGCAATAAGCAGTTGCTAATTTTTAGCAACAAAGGTAGTCAACGAGTAAAAAGTTTGTTGGTGCTGAATAACACTGTCAATGGTATCAGTTGCTGAGCATGCCGACATGAATGGTTAGCCTATTTGAAATGAGAATACAAATATCCTCAATCTATATAAATCACTTTAGCTGCCGGCCACAATTTCGAGGTTTTTCCAGAGGGTTTGCAAAAAACTTTAAAGCCTTTTCTTAAAAATAATGTATACCTATGTTTTTTCCTTAACATAACTAAGTACGATAACAAATTTCTTATCTATATTTAATACAAAATCACGTGATGCACTAATTGACCAACATATTTTTTTATAGCGTGAATAAGACCGAATAAACTCCGACAGTCCAATTGGCGGAACATTGATATGGATTTATTTATATTTTCTCATCTGTAAAACATTGTCCTAATATGTTTTGTGTTTTAATAATAACCACAAATTCATATTACGTTTACCTACATAATATGTGACTGATGAGGAAAGTGATTTGGGCTAACCTTGAGATCAGGTAAACGCGTCACATGTGATTGATTTGTAAGTTTATACATATTATATGTATAGAAGGAAAGTTTAAAAATTTTCTCTCTCTGATAAGTAATGCTTTAGATCTGATAAACACTATACAATATTCGTAACATGTAGGTTATAAAACTTAATAACTTTCTTTTTAAGGAGATTACATTATATATTACTTCCAAGTAAGGATGATATTTTCTAAGTGTACTAAAGTTTGTACTTAACTTTAAGTTAAGTCCGTTATATTATGGTTTATTTTAATACTAAATTTTAAGTAAATTTTTCTGTCATATTTTTCAGATTTTACGAAATTTTGAAAACAATAGTAGAAATCAAAATAATTCAAAATAAATAATTTTAGGTTGGAATAATCAGCTTAACTTCCTAAATTTGTAATGAAATAAATGTGTCGTTTCCTTATTCCCAACAAAAAGGTCCTAAAAAAACATTTTGTTTATCTTTCCGCTAGCTTTTATCTAACGTAATAACATCATCGTAATTATATCTATTAGCAGCATGTAGGTTGTTGTTTTAATACAGGGCAATCACTTTTCCAATTGTAGCAACAACGGTTGAGTAGTACTAATAAATCTAAAATATTACTAATCATAAACGCCGGCATTCGGTTCAGCCTACAGGGGTCGACACGATAGGTAAAGTGATATATATATATATATATATATATATATATATGTGTGTGTGTGTGTGTGTGTGTGTGTGTGTTGGTGTGTGTTTGTGTGTGTGTGTGTGTGTGTGTGTGTGTGTGTGTGTGTGTGTGTGTGTGTGTGTGTGTGTGTGTGTGTGTGTGTGTGTGTGTGATGTGTGTGTGGGTGGGTGTCTGTTATGTGTGTCTATGTACACGCGTGCGTGTGTGTTTGTATAGTAATAAATTATATGTTTGCTACATATGTTGTATTTATATTGACACTTTTCTAGCAGGAAATGAGTAAACAATTAAATGAAATTCTTCTAATATATATGTTTTTGTCTCTAATGACATCTAGGAATACCGGCCTTTCGAAGAACGAAAAACTCATTCAACCTAATTATTATATAAAATATAAAGATTTGTTTAAAATATAAGCTGCAAAATGTAAATAGTTATAATTATTTAATAAGGGGTTTACTAAATATATTAAAGCATTCATTTTAAGAAACGAATATGTCAGTCTGGACAGTAATGTATTTTATCAATACATAATTGTCCAAAAACCAAAATATGTTAAACCTAGTTTAACTAAAAGCGGAGGACTGGTGAATTTCCTTAAATCAATATATTGCTACCTAGGCTATTTGTCAAGGGAAGTGTGAAACCACTTCCTATGTTTAATTAGCTCGCAATCCATCCGACGTTCTAGATTAAGTTGTTTGTTTCCTTCAAGGCAAAGCGTATCATAGTGTGTAGTTACAGGTGGATTGTGAGGGTTAAATATTTTAGTTAGAACTTGTAACTTAGAACTTGTGCAATTGTAAATTTTATAAAAGTTAATTTTATAATATTTAAGAAAGAAAAATTTATCTCCATAATGCATTTTAAAAAGAAATATTTGAAAAGGTTTTGGGGTTAGGCAAAGAAGTCTATGCTCTTTTGCATTAATATATCGTGATATAGTAAATCACAATTTTTAAAAGATAGATGAGGAAAAGGGATAATGCATGAGTTATCTAATGTATAATAAATACTGGGACGTATATCGTAATGAATATATCAAACATGACCTGACGCATAACATGATTTTTGGCTTGTCGTCTGACAAAATTGAAAACTGCTATATAACTAGTCCTTGCCCATACCAAATTCCTCTTTATGTTGTCCCACAACATCACCACAAATTACCTCATAACAGAACCTTTGGCTTGTCACATAAGAAAATGTTTCGGATATCCCCTAACATTAACCTTGAATTGCAAAATTTAGCTTATCCCATGATATAAAGTTGACGTTTTCACACAAAGGAGGTTTATGTTATCGAGTAACCACACCAATTATTACCACATTATAGGACTACTCGCATACAACTTAACAGATTGTTCAGGCTATTGTATGACTCCATTTGATGATAGTTGCATAACACCACCCGATATAAATTGAAACATATTATCCATTTTCCCTGCCGCATAACAAAAAATCTCTGGACATTTATTATTATTATTACTAAAACTCGGAGGGACCTTATCGGTGTAGAGCACTTAGCTGCAGCCTTTTTAATCTCTTCCCCTCCCTACCACAGGACTAGCTTAACCCTAGAGGACTCGCGCTAATACCCGTTACACCAGAGCTCGCGCGGGGTAATTATTTACCCCAACTAGTTTTCAGGTCAATATAAGTAAAATAATTGGTGTTATAGATAAAAAATTATTCAAATATATTTTGTTATATTATAAAAGAAATTAACAAACTCATACAATATGATTTCCTTTTTCATACGTCAAAACACTCTCCACATACTTCAACTAAATGTTCTTTACATACACTTTTGCCACAATTAGCACAGCATTTAGTTGTTTTCTTGTCTAAATTCCTCGGGCAAAAACCACACCTGCAATAAAATAGTTTTTTGTAATACTCCAAAATATAAAGCTATACACTGTAAATAAACGTTTTTAGTTTCAATAATCATAAAAACTAAATATTTCATACGGAAGAATAGTATACAAACACAATTTACAAAGGTTTTAGCAAACACTCTTTTTTCCAAAGCTTTTTTTGAAAAATTTAAAGTCATATGATTGTTTATGCAATTTTTAATGTTTGTAAATATGTTTTACATATTATATTGAGGGTCTTTTGTTCAAAAGGAAATAGGTATTGTTTAGTATGTGTGTGTTGTTTTCTATTATAGTTTATACTTGTATAATATTTATTTATAATATATTTTAATATAACAGAAAGCTAATACGTAACTAGTAACTCTTTTATTTACCTTGCATTTTTTCTTTGCAGTTGTGATTGCCGTTGTTGTTGTCCTAAAACAAATCTGATTCTGGTGCGCAGTTCTTTTGGAAGAGTTACAATTGATGAGCGATTCTGAATATGGTTTTTTACGAGTTCTGTGCCTAAAGTCTTTAGAAAGGTTCTCCTAGGATTATTTTGTTGAGTATTTGTTTCGTAAATTATTTGAGAATTTATTCCAACAACGTCAAGTATAAAAAAGAATACTGTCAATGGCCATCGGTTACTTGTTCGTGACACTATATAGTTAAGAGCACATACGGTCAACCACGTCAACACCCCCTTTGGTGAGATTATAAAATGTTATAAGTTCTGTTTTTTTTGTTCACCGGTAGAATCATCAATTTTGTTGTTGTAGTGCATTGTTGACAGTCCTAGTACAGCTTTATTTTTTGTTGGCACGTATGATACCAGAGTCATATTTTTCTCATGGAATCCAAACGAACTGCTGCACATTTTTTTATTTTTGGTTTGAACAAATTCTAGAGGTATCTCGGTTTTATTTTTACGTAATGTTCCGACAATTGTTAAATTGTGGTTTTTCAACAAATCAAGTGCTATGGGTATGCTAGTAAACCAGTTGTCCATAGTAACATTCCTGTTTGTTCCTGCAATAGGTCGAATCATTCTCTTTACAACATCTTGTACAGAGTTACTTATTAGAAAGGGGCCAGCAGGTTGAGTTCCAGCATATATTTCCATGTTATTCGTATAGCCTGTACGAGCATCACAAAGCATAACAATTTTTATCCCGTACTTAGCCGGCTTGTTTCTAATATACTGTCGAAACCTACAGCGACCCCTGAAACCTTCAAGATGTTCGTCTAGAGTAGCATATTCACTTACAGTATACGAATTTTGACTGTTCAATATAATCTTTTCAAAAATGTGTCGAATATGTGTTATGTTATCTATTTTTTTCCTGTTTGTTCTGGTAGAAATATCATCAAAACGTAATACTTGCAACAAAAAATGGAATCTATGTCTTGACATTGTACACATTGCTATATCCAAACCCGTCCCGTCTGTTGTCCATATATCTTTAGAATTTTTGTGAGAAGACTTCATTGCTCCACAAATATACAAAACCCCAATCAAAGCTCTAATTTCTTCAAAAGAAGTTTCGTTTGCATCTCTCTCCCTTCCAAAATTAGCCTTTTTTGTGTTTATGTATTTATTTGTGCAAGACACTATGTAATGAATCAAGCCATTGTCAAATAACTGATTCCATGCTTTCAGGGGTGTATTTGACTGTTTTGCTTCTCCCTTTACCCCTAGCAAATGAATTATAATGTTACGCGAAGGTGTTCTTACATTTTTCGGGGGCGGTTTGCGATACCATTTTATCGGTGGCTCAATCACTCTACCTTTTTTGTCAATTTTGGATTTGCCATAGTAACAAGTAACGCGTTCACGATAAGGTAAATCATCTTCGTCAGAGGTGTACTCATCCAAGTTCAGCTCTAAGCGACATCTTTTAGCGTAATTTTCCTCTAAACTATCATTCACGTCATTTACATTACCAGAGTTACTTGGATATTCAATTCCGAAATCCAAATCTCGGTCAACATTTTTATAAACAATACTAGCCTGATCAACATCACTGCAAGCACTTTGTTCACTCTCGGAATAATGCACACTTTCCTCAACATGATCACTTTCATCACTTGAAGATCTTCCATATACTTCATCTTCCGTCTCTTGTAACCAGCGATTTATAAAATTTGTGTCGTCTCTTATCGCCATGACAAAATATGAACGTAAATAATTTCAAATTGATTATTAGGTCTATAAAATAAAACTAACTTTAGTTATAAAATCCTAACAAAATACACATCAAAATAAAATCCACTCGTAAAAATATTGCAAAAAACAATGAAAACTAATTTACGTTATAAAAATCTTACAAAATACAATTTAAAATAAACTTCACTTTTAAAAACCTCGAAAAATACAAATAGAAACAAACTTCACATATAGAAAACAGTAATGTAACGTGAGGACTCGCGCGGGGTAAATACTTTCCAAGCTGTAGCACCAATAACTTCAAAACGTTATAGGTAAGCAAAAACTGTCAAACTATGCGATGTATAAGCAGAAATAGATACAGGGCGAGTCCATTAGAAGGTATGTAGGGGGAGAAAGCATTTCAGGATTTGCAACTGTTTTATAATCTTTGTTGGAAACTCACTGGGAGAATAATTACCCCGCGCGAGTCCTCTAGGGTTAATGGATACCTATCTCTTTGCAGAAATCAAGTACCGACCTGATGCTAAATCTTCTGATATCCTCTGGTGTACATACCTGCCAGTTAAATCACTTTCTCCCAAAGCAGGGAAATCACAGAGTACGTGGATTGGGCTTTTCTCTTGGTCCTTTCCTCTCGTCGCATCCCTTGCACACAGGGGAACTAAATTTTCCAATTTTGTATTGGAACCCCTCAGATTCCCATGGCCTGTGACCAGCTCTACAGTAGCTCTGAGTTGATGTCTACTTAAGGATATTAGTTCTTTGCCCCACAAATCTCCTGAGTAACCCCACAGTAACTTGGATTCGTCCCTGCGCAACCTATCTATATGAGTAGTGTTCCTCTTGTGCCCCACCCAATGCCCTCGCAACGGTACTTGATTTATACACCCATTTTTGGTGAGGCGCCCGCTCTTCTTTATGTACATAGGTTATTATATATTATAAACTAATAAGGCGTATACAGTATCAAAAAGAAAACTACAAAAAACATATTGCCACCAAGTTCTTTTGCAAAATTTCTCAGAATAATTCTGAGTGAATATGAACACATAGGGTTAGCTAGACATAAAAGGAATTAAATAACTTCATAAATAGTTACCTTATAGTACGGTCTTGAAACCGTTTGTTTTTATTTCACAAAATAAAAACATTCTAATGTTTAGCAACAATGCGACAGTAACTTTATAAATATAATTATGTTCATGAACAGAGTTGACTAGACGTTTAAATATGTCTTAGGTTCAAGTTATTAACCTTAAGTTATCTGTGACATATTGCACTAACCCTTCCTTTCCCTCTAGCCTTACGTGACACCCTCCAATTATTAAGCAATGAAATATGAATGTAGAGTGACGTATTGGACATCAAATAAGCATGTATAGGTAAATAAATACTATATTGTTTATCTTAATATATTTTTTCCAATTGTAGGTCTACTATTAAAAAGTACAACATAACAGTATTAGGAAATTTTATTTTATCTATTTTATAAATGTTTTTCATTTAATATTTAGTTACAAACTAGTTATATATATATATATTTATATATATATATATATATATATATATATATATATATATATATATATACTAGAGATGGACCGATTCCGATTCTCGATTCCAGGAATCGTCGATTCTAGGTGGTATCGAGGAATCGTCGATACTCGATTCTTCATCCTAAAAGCGTCGATTCCGATTCCTATTTTGTTAACTATTAAAATATGTGTGTGGAGTAATTTATTGGAAAAATAATTAATTACCAACTGTCTTATTTATGTATTAGTTGATTTGAATGAATTAAATGATAAAAGTAAACGAAAATATTATTTATGAAACAACGGCAATCAAGTTCGTAACTATTTCTGTTCGTTTGACATCTCTCGTCTCTCTCTCTCTCCCACTAGAGCGGGTTCGATACTCTCTCTCTCTCTCTCTACCCCATGCGTCTTACTGAAACTGATTCATAGATGTCAGAACAAAACACAAAAAAGTACAGTAAAAACTCGATTAACCGTGGCCATGATGGTTGAGCGAATAGACGGATAACAGAAACACTGTATTATTCCTCTGAAACTTAACCTCAATAAATTATATTATAGACAGATATCACTCTCACAGTAATGTAATATATTTGGGAGCGAAAAGAAAATAAACACGATTGTGATAGCAAATGAAACTATTTATTACATGATAAACAGATCCGCACAGTAGCTACTAATGTAGCAAAATAATGTACAGTAATATAGTCTTACAGGTGAAATAGTTCGTGTAGTTTAACAAACAAAGCGAACGCGACACTGCACCTTAATACTTTAGCTGCCGGCCACAATATCGTCGTTTTCACAGAGAATTGCCAAAATATTTTAAGCTCATTTTTGAATAATGTGTTCTTATACTTTGTTCCCCTATCATATCTAAGTATGAATATACGTTTCTTATCATAATATTTATAAAAATACATGTCGGACCAACTGGTCCAACATAGTATTTTCCTACCGTAAAGGAAACGTAAATAAACTCCGTCGGACATATTGACCCGACATTGTTTTTGATTTAATTAAATTTTATTATCTTTGCAACACTGTTTTGATATTTTTTGTTTTTTGTTAGCAAGAAACAAAAAAACCATAATTTCATGTCCCGGTTACCCAAATAATAAACTGACTGGTGATAAAAGTGTTTTGGCGCCTATCACTAAGACATGTAAACGTGTCACATGTGATTGATTTGTGAGCTTATAAATATTTTGAATATAGAACTAAAGTGTAATATATTCTCTCTCTGATAAGTAATGCTACAGGTCCACTAAATACTATCGAAGATTCATATTAAGTAAAAGTTGTAACACAAAATAATATACTTGTTAAAGAATTTACGTTATAATTTACTTCCTAGTAAGGATGAGTTTATCTAAGTGTATCAATGTTTGTTCTTAGTTTTCACAAAGTCCGTTTTTAAGGATTATTTTACAACTAAATATTTAATCAATATTTCCGACTTACTTTTGAGGTTTTGTGAAATTTTGAAAACAGTAGTGAAAATTATTACAATACGTTATAACAAATATGTGTGTCGGTCCGTAACTACGGACAAAAAGCTCTTAGAATAACATCATGTTTTTAATCCCGTCGGCGTTTATATATCAAACAAAAAACAACGTAATTACATCTGTAAGTAGTTTGAAGCTTGTTAAAAACCGTGCCTTAATTTTTCCAAAATTAGCAACACCAGCTGAGTAGTACTAATAAACATAAAGCGTTAAGAGGCCCGACGGTATTCGGTACAGGGTACTGGCCGTCGCGTCAATTCGATGACGGTTAACAGAAACTGACGGAGGAAAACCTCATAATATATCAAATATGAAAAAGGACTTAACAATATTTATTTTGCCCAAATTTATCAACAAAAAAGATCTATACTTGAAGAAACTTTATTCTCAGACACAAGACCTACAAGTGATAGTCGGTTAAAAATCAACTGGGATTGAGTAATAAATACAAAATAGGCCTGAATCAGTGGCACGTGTTCCAGACACCTGCAGAAAAAAGGTCCCACTAGATATGGAGAAGGTATGCCCCACTAATCCAGAATTTTGAGGAAGAAGGTACCCCATGGGAATTGACAGTAGAAGAAGAAGTAAACAATTATCTGGGGGAACCATTAGCTAGTCCAGATTGTGATGTTGGGGATTATTGGACAGTACAAAGTGCTAAATACCCTCATTTAAATCCATTGGCAATAAAATACCTGTCTGCCCACTCGCGACAGTTTTTTCTGAATAACCTTTCTCAACTTCAGGAGTTATATATGACAAGTGATGAAACTAGTTCGACCCACAACGTGTTCAAATGCTTGTGTTTTTGTGACAGAAATGTACATTACCTGCAGAATATTAAATATTAAAAACTATCCTATTTGTATTAATGTTTTACTTTTTATATTGTTCGTTTGTTTTTAATTTTTGATTTGTTTTGAGAGACAATGTAAATAGGCTTAGGTACTTTTTCAAACATCATAAAATAAGTAAAGTTCACATTCTTAACTTTAAAATAAGTCATTACTTTTATCTGATATGTTTTTATGCTTTTAAAAATTCCTATTGATAAATCAAGGTTTGAAGGTTTTGTGTAGCCTGTTACTTTAAACAGAACTTTTAAAAGGTTTTGCCATATGAACAAGATGTTAACTAAATTAATTATTAGAGAACTAGCATGTAAGCTAATATAACTTGAAAGAATCGAGAATCGACTAAAGAATCGAGAATCGACTAAAGAATCGAGAAACGAACGGACAAGTTTAGAATCGGAATCGAAAATTTTAGGAATCGGCCCATCCTTAATTATTATTATTCAAAATAGTAGTTTTTTATACTACACATTATCGTTTTGTAAACATATATTACTATCGCCTAAAATGCAATAGGATTATTTTAGATTTTACAAAAGCAAAGTTTTTCATTTCGAAATCGGATATCTTATTTCAGACTAAAGTTGCATGTGAAAACCTCCATATGCTTCGTCTATACGTGTGGGCTTTCATTACAATGAGGTTTAATAAAATCCTCATTTAATTAAATCGTCACAGCTCTAATATTTGGTCTCTCAAATATTCTCCAGCTCAAGCAGCCCTTGTTATTATCTTGTAGATTAAATGTCCTCTATATACTTCTCGACCTCTATTACTGATACATTTTCACCTACAATAATTACCATTAAGTTTAGATTTATAGTTAACATACAGACTAATGTAATGGCACTGGTAACTTGACTGATGTATTTAACAGTTGTATTTTCAGTGAATATAGAAAAATGTACTAAAATTTTATTTCGGCTGAGACTGCAGGATAAATCTTATTAATCTTGAGAGTCATATTTCATTGAAAAAATAATGGTATTCAACACAATTTATTAGGAATATACTGTGGTTGAATTTAATAATAAATACACAAAAACCTCTTAACCACAAACTTTCTTTAATTTACCCTAATGTACATTTCAGTTACAAAGTAACCATCCTCAGAGGGATAACAGTCTTTGTATGTTATCCCTCTGAGGATGGTTACTTTGTAACTGAAATGTACATTAGGGTAAATTAAAGAAAGTTTGTGGTTAAGAGGTTTTTGTGTATTTATTATGGTATTCAACAATTATTTAACACTCATTTATGTCTGCAGTAATGTTTTATACAGATATAGTTAATATAAAATAATGTATGTATGTATGCTGGTACACCATTAGAGAAATTTAGGTGTTCAACAAATACTACACTAAATTTACAAAGCAATATATTGTTCTGCATCACACTGAGACGCAGCAAGTCTTTGTTCTTTGGAGATATTAGCATTTTTTTGTAGTGAAATCCATCCGCAGCGTGCCCACCTGGTACCATTATTGCTGATTGATGACGTTAGAAACCCCCGCGACCATCTAATAACATCCGTCAGCATCGCCTTTACAAATAATTGGAGTAACGACGAGATATCCGTAGCAAACGAATGACTTCTTTACGTTGGTACCACGAACCTAGGGCTCCTACCAATAGTCATTAAGAGTCTCTTCAAATCCCTGTAACCCCGGAGCTTCTCTGAAAGGTGTGAATATTTCTGGATTTTTCAATTACGAGCATCAACCAGAGACTAATAGCGGTTCTCGAAGGGGACAGCTAAAATGAGAATTGGAATTGATTTTGTTCCCTGGTTCACCATCACCAGGTCAGGGCCTTAAATATAAATTAACACCTGGTTCACGTGAACATCACCGGCCCGCTGCACTACCGATTTGAATTAAGGATCTAATAATTCCCATCTAATAATAACTCCCTGCAGGGTCGCGCAATGTGCTCCAGGAAGTGGTTCAACACAAGCGGCAACGTTACTGACGCGTAGCTACAACGCAGACTCCGCCTGTCTCCGGTCCCGAATCGACGGCAGCCGTTAAGCTGTACAGTTCCCAACTGGGCTATAAACACGTACTTCCAGTCTGTGAAACCGGTGTGAATAGAATGACTGCATACGTCGAACCTAGTCGAAACATCGACAACCTTCATTGGTCCTCCTTTCCTAGTAATCGCCGACGGTACCAGACCTAAAGGCCACTCACAGACGTCGCGTAAGAACATAGCGGGCGTTCTCCAGAACGACCAAAGAGTCTTTTGGATCATTGGCTGCTGGAATAACTACTCGAAATTCTCATAACACTGTGTTCCAAAGCCACTTGACTCCAATCCGACTTTGCAGCCGTCAGGGACCATTCCTTGTGACAGTCCAGACTGACGTAATTACCCCACAGTTTCTCTCTAGCTACCAATCAAACTACCAATCTGGCAGGTAGCCGGCAACATTTACCGTATATCCTAGCCTTATGTCAGAGCTTAGAACTCAGAGCATACCCCTTAGTGCTCCATTTTACAAGGGGTAATATAGTGCTAGCACTAGATAGTTGTCTTACAAGGCTAAACAATCCTGTGCTTATTTCGTAGCCTAGGTAGGCTTTATGAGCAACCTTGACTATATAATGTATTATTACTGTGTTCTGATGCAAATGTGAATGTATTTTGCACATATGTACAGTATACGAAAATCGCAACTGTACCTAATACATAGCTCTCTCAAACATTTTAAAACGTATGTCTACCAGAAAAGCCCCTCCCCCACCCCGCAAGTATTTTATTATGAATGATAAAGCAAATTAAAAGTAAAGAAATAAATATTTTTTTCAGTTATAATAAAGATACATTATTAAAGGAGAAAAAACATATTTTCTTATACATGCCGAGATGCATAAAGTGCAGTTGGGAAATGCATTTTGAACTTCATAAATAGCGCAAATAACGCATTCATTGAATATATATATATATATATATATATATATATATATATATATATATATATATATATATACACACACATATATAAATATATATATATATATATATATATATATATATATATATATATATATATATACATATATAAATATATATATATATATTTATATATATATATATATATATATATATATATATATATATATATATATATATATATATATATATATATATATATAAACATATTGATTGACAGTTTGCTTCAATACTGTGACCAATTTTTTCAAGTCACATTGAAACCTAATGTATATTAAAACGTCTTTTTTAAAAAGAAGTAGGAATTTTTCGATAACTTTCCGCCATTTAGTACTTTAAAGTACGAAAAAAATATTTACAATAGAATTGAAACGGAATTATAGATTTTTGTTGTAAAAGTATTAATACAAATTCGAACTACACATAACTGTAATAGAAGTTTTTAAATGTATAATCACTTTTGAATATTTCATTTTACATATTTTTGTTTACCACTCCTCTGCGGAATACAAACTCACCCATGCGTGCATCAAACATTAATGGCAAATGTAGCTCTCAGTGTGTTTAGTGGGCAGTATTTCCACCACAAAATACGTTCTTCACGCGTTTTTCCTCTGGGTTATTTTTCAGATTATTTCTTTAAAGGTCTCTGGTAATCATGCATTTATTTTAGGATTTACAATTTCAAAAGTGTTTTCATCATGATGTATATACGTTCATAGTGTTTGTCTTAACACTCACTAAAAGTATTTGTATTATTATATTTGGCGTAGCTTTCCAGAATTAAGAAATATCTGGAAAGAAGTGAAGCCTCGGTCAGCCTCCGCTTAACCACAAGACAAGAATGCGTGGAAGTATACCTCCACTTCATAGGCATCGTTGATATTGAAACCTGCACATTGCACAGATATACAGAAATGGACAGTGAACACTTAAGAGACTGCCACATTGCAATCTAGCCAACTTGAGGCACCATTGCTCTTTAACACCTATAGCTTTTGAAAATCCTAGAAATTGTTACCCAAAATAAGGAGAAAACATGAACACCAATGTTCTGAAAGGAACAAAAAAAGTTGTGGCTTAATATAGCCAATGATATTGGTGAAGGGTTGAAACCCGGACGAAAACTAACCAAAGGGAGCAGGAGAAGAGCAGTCTAAGCGTAGGACTCGATTTAAAAATTGTTAATTTTTTGTTACAAGTTCTCATTTAAAATAAAAGGTGAAATCTGCCAAATAATAAGGAAGCGATATTATTTGACGATGTATTGATGGAATTTAAAAGTTAGTTACGTTACAGGAGCATTGTTGTGAATAGGGAACTGATATTAGATACGTGTATGAGTTGCCAAGTGTAAGCGGAGAAAAAAACTATAAACAAACCATCAACTACAAATATTAAATTATATTCTCAAATTACAATCTCAATATACACATACTGCAACAGAGCAGCCTAACGACTATACGCCATCAACCCATTTTGCCAAGCGCCGACTCCATCCCTTCTCCATAAACTGCTAGGTAAAAATTTTGAAATTTTGACCAGTCCGGCCAAAGAACAGAACCCTGTCCATGCTCGCCAAAATCTGCCAGAGAACCAGTCACTGGACTTTAAAAACCTAGCTCTCTGAGATTTAACCCTTTGGGTATGCGTTCCCGGGGAATGAGTTCCATTGAAGAAATGTTATGAGTAACTGCCAATTTTGGTTTGGGATTGTGTAAGAAATTAGTTTAAATAGATATAATCACTGTTTTGTTGCAAGTTAATAAAGACATCGGTTTTTATTCATTTTACTTTTGATTTATATTTCAGCACAGATTGTAATTATTTTTATATCTCTACAAATCTATCTAATGATATAACATTTCTTTAAACTTCTGTATATAACTAAATATACCTGTTGAACAACTTCTTTAATAAAAAAAATAATTTGTATATCACCTTATCTTATTTCTTTTTCAAAAATTTAGGATATTTTATATTTACGTTAGGATCAAAATTTAATCCTTTCTAGGTTCATAATTTAAATTCTCAAATTTTATTTTAAAATTATCCCTTCGATTTACAACTTTTATTTCATTCGCAACTTATACTTTAAATTTCTCTATAAGATTTTAATTTATTTTCCAAACTTCATTTCGTTTTTTATTCTATCAATCCTTTCATTTGACTTTAGTATCCTAAAACAAATATACCAATATAAAAAAAACAGATATTTACAAAACAAATTTCTTTTCATGCATTATAAACTTTGTATTTTTTTTGCAAACAAACAAGTCTTATATCACCTTTTCTTACCTTCCTTCGTTTCTAAAATTTACCAAAGTATTTAATTTAATTTAAATTCAAAATTATTCCTTTCTTTGTTAATATCTAAAATTGATAACCTATTATTCAATGTTTCCTCAATTTTGAAACTCGTAATTTATTATGCAAAAATTCTACTTTTCTTTTCTGTAGAAGACTTTACTTTGTTTTCCATCCCTTAATATTATTTACACAACCCTTTCAATGTGCTTTGTACCTAAACTAAATATGAAAAGAAAACAGACATTTTAAAAACCCAAATTCTTTCTAACAAACATTTTGAAATATCTCATATCTTTCTTGATATCTTACAACCATTATTTTTAAACCCGGGTTAGAACAATTTATACTTTTCACAATCTAAATCTCTAACATAGTTTATCTCTAAACCTGAAATATAATAAACATTTTTATCACTTAATTTACTGCAACAGATCCACATATTCTTTATAAAATATTGAACTTTTTTATTTTAAATCGTTCTGTAAAAACTCAATATAATTTACTTTGCAATTTTTGTAATAAAAAATTCAGTGTCATTTTTTAATGCGTTTTTACAACGATTTTAAATCATTTTGAAAATTATATATTTCCTCTAACGTACCCGTTTTTTAAGTAAACCTATACTCTAAATAAGTTGCTTTACAAAGCATTCATATTTCATGACTTAAAAAAAGAGATAATCAATTCGAATTCATTTGAACAAAAATTTAAATTATTTTTTTATACTTTTCTTTATTTGAGTTACTATATTAAATCTTAAATTTATATTCATTCATTTTATGTTCAAAACTGTCCTATGCCTTAATTTTAACTATGTTCCAAAATAATTATTTCCAAAGATTTTGATTTGTACTTTTTTAACCTACAACGTGAGGCTTCACCATTTTTTTTTGAGGTAGCTACCACTCCACTTTTTTCTGAAAAAAGCTCCTCCTATTAAATGCCTTTTCAAATTATCAAAATTTATTTAAATTAAAACTTTCAAAAAGTTCCCTTACAATTCAAAATTATATGTTTAATTTATTCGAGAGACAGAGACAGATTTGCTAGTGTGTCCAAACAAACTTTGTCTCCGAACGAACTAACTTACCTAAATACAAAATTTTCCTCACTTGAAGACGCTAGTTATTAATTGTTAGATACTATAAGTGTACTTGATCTGATAGTAGGCCCCTGTATTAGTTAACCACATTAAAAATTGAATTAGAGTTTTGGTATAACTTGGCAAAAACACTACTTAGTGATGTTTTGCAGCACTAGGTCAGAGCATTGTTTATTACTGCGAGAATTGCAATTTGTAAGAACAAATTTGGCGAAAATATATTTCCGTTAGACACTAAATAAGTAATAAAATATGTATAACAGTCTTACATACATGACTAACAAAATATGTCCGTCTCACAAATATTCTGATATTATTTTATTATGTTCTTTTTAATATCGAAAACTGAGTAAAAGAATATGTTGTGACACAACCTTACTTTCAAAACGTTAACAATATGAGTTGCAGTGATTGTAAGGAAATAAAGAAATCGTAAATACCCAAATCCATCTCACAGGAAACCAGGAAATAACGTGACAAAAATATAGGTGGACACGAAAACCAAGATATTCGGAAACATAAACCAGTTTCATTACTCTGTATAAATGTTTGTAACCTTCTACGTACAACAAATTCACTATATATATATATATATATATATATATATATATATATCAAATTAATAAATTGAAAATGTTTCAAAAACAATTTTTAAAATGCATAATTTTTTATATGCATATATATTCTTGTTTTTGAAACCTTTATTATTTATTAAATATATTACAAGTAAATATATCACCATATTTAATATATATATATATATATATATATATATATATATATATATATATATATATATATAGGCAATATATAAACCTGTTAGTAGAATATTTCAATTTCCGAAAGTTAATTGAACTAAAACAATAATTACAAATGAAATATAATAAAATCTTTACAATAATTTAAAGTATTACTATGATAAAAATCCTGTAAAATGATATGTTATTGGCAATGGAGGTATATTTTACTAAATACCATTTAATAAAACCGAAAAATAATAAAAATAATATTACTTGAAAGCTTTGTAAATGTAGCTCAATATCAGCAAAACAAGTCCTCGAGCTAAGAACTTGAGATAACCGCCGTAATGTTATACACTTTAAATACTTCTTAATATTCTTTAAATGTCCCAAGATATTAATAAAAAAAACCGTGATGTAATATTGAGGGATGAAATCAAGAAACAATGATGTAGAAAAATAAATACCTATGTATATCAACTGAAATGGCGGGAATTAACTACAAAGCCACACTATGTTAGAGAGAAAATAGGATTCACATGCAGTAGGAGCAAAACCCATTTTCATTGTTATAATATAATAATATGAGATATGAGACGCAATATATTCATAATTTTTACACTATAGCTATGATTGATTTAGAGAGGCTATTATCTGCTGGGTGTACTCAGAGATTAAATAGACATAAACATAGAGAGCTATCAACTACCAAAAAAGAATGTGCTTCAAATTAATTTGTGAAACCTTTGACCTCGTGAATTATAAACCTTCTATAACCAACTCCAAAGCATTACATATTTAAAGTCAGAAAAACTCCCCTAGCTTTCAATATGGTGTATTCTTATTTATTAATGGTTGAACTAAAATAAAATATTATTTCTAGAATATTTATTAGTTTTTCTCTTTAATATGAATAAAATGGGGAAAAGTATTTCTAATATAATCCCACAGTAAAACGTATTCATGAAAATTACCTTTTTATGATGTGATAACATCCTTATACAAGGTGTTAGTGGTAATAAGGCAATGTATGTAAATCTCATAGGTGTAACGCGGAACACATGTTATTCAAAGGCAAAATCCTATTTTAATGCATCTTAAATTTTGTGCATCTAAATAAATAATTTATATAGTATTGTTTCTTTTTTACAAAAAACCATCTATATGTTGTCAATATTTAATCAATATGTATTTTATAATTTGCAAAAATCATATTTTAACAAATAAATTATTTTGCTTATAAATATGTCATGAGAACGGGTACTCTTAACTGATTTGTCGTTTTCTAATGAACGACCAAAATTTAAAATTTGTGTGTAGAGGCAGTTTTACTTCTACTCTCTAAAAACAAAATTTGACCACTATGTTATAATCTAAAACAAGTTATTAGTTATAAAGCATATAATTTTACTAACTAAAAAGAAAAAAAATATAGTTTGACTATAAACTAATAATAATCATACAATATAACAGTATTATACAATTAGTGCTATCCTAATAGTATAAGTGATAGGTAATATAAAAGTCGCAAAAGTAAGGGATGACTACAGATATATGCATTATATTATTGATCCTAAAACAGTATTTAATATATTTTAAAACGTTGTATTACCTATGTGGTTTATTCATTATTTGAAATGGATACATTATTATTAAAGGTGGAAGAATAAACGTAAAGATTGGTTTTGAGGACTTGGTTTTCCCGGTTGTATATACGCCACGGCTATACCTAAGTTTTATATGATAATCTTTTTTCAATTAGGAACTATTTTTATCACTTTCTTAATTAGAGATATTATTTCAATTATTTTATTTTACTGCTAAGCATATCATATATCAGAGGTATTAAATACATTCATAATACTCATATATTTTAAGTAAATTTAGATTTCTTTCATTAATTTTTATGTCTCGTCAGTAACAAATTAGTGAACTCGAAATCTAGCATTTTGTTGTTTTCACTCCATGTTAGTACATTTTAACTTTAAAACGTTGAAGTGTTGCCATTCTCTCTTCTTCAAAAAAGGTAAAGCCTCGATTTACTTTTGAGGAACTGTTGCAAGATGTCTTCTTGTTTTACCAAGTGTTGCCGGAAACGTATCTAAGTGGAATATCGTTGTGGGTTATGTTACACTCTGTCATTTACTGATATTATGAATATTATTCGGTTTTCCCTTTCCAAAATTACTCTACACACTTTAGTAATGGCAAAAATACAATTTGTTTTCTTGTCTTCAAAGTAACTTATATGTCACGAGAAAATGAGAGATATATATGTTGGTTTATTGAATAACTCGCTTCTAATATTCCGTTGCTTTAAATTTTGTGTAGTTTATACAACCTTTTCATTAAAGTTTAGCTATTTATAGTTTACCATTCAATACACATAAATATTGTTGTCTCTAATATTGATTATTGAGAAATGTAAACAATACAAATTTACGTGATATAATTAACACAAATCGTGATCTGATTTTGTTTCTATTCGAACTATTATCAAGTTACAAAATTTGTGCCCGAGAAAACAAAAACAGACAAAACCTAAATCCTTAAAATCAAATTGCTTTGTGTTATTTAGACGCAAACTGCTCATATACCAAAATATATTCCCTGTGAATCCAAAGAGTTCCTAAGAGTATGAACTCACAACTAATAAGGATCTATTTGTTCAACATTATTTAGCATATTTTTAACTGTAACTTGATAGTGCATACTTTTTAAATAGACAGTGTCTTTGGCTTTCTTCAAATTGTATACCAGTACCCTTCAATCGAATATTAGTCCTTTTTAATAAACCCTATATTAGGTTTTCTTACGTTATTTAGAATCCCACGCACCAATTCATAAAGAATGTACGACCTTTATTAACACTTCAGTAATCGCGTGGGGTCTCCTAGGACGTTTTATTTTGTGTTTGTTTTTGTTTTGCGTCACTGCATTACCGTGACAGTCTCAGTAGCTACTCCCTCACTATTTCTGAGTATGTTAGCGTCACGTCAGCTTTCCTTGCCTCCAGCCAGTTAAGTTATAAACGTTTGAACGTAACGCTGCACTGCTTGGGGGACTGAAGGACCTCACGCGACTACTCGGGCTACTGATACTATGATTGATAATTAGGAGATATTGGGATCTGATGATCCTGACGAAGCAGAAGAAGACTGAATGTTTCCAGGAGGGATGCGCTGGATGATGGTGATAATGATAATACAATGTTAATCACAACAATGAATCAGAGGAAACCTATTATAATAACAGACTATAATTACACGAAATTCGGCGTTTATATACTCGATAAGATGTGTCACCAATATTATGTAAGCCGGAATTCCAGAATATACCATTGACACCCACACAAAAAGACCCCACGCGAGCACTCACGTCACGATAATAGGTGCGGATACTGGAGTGTTAATTCAATTTTCAGTGTAAAGTGCCTACTGTGTAGGCAAATAATAAACACATCAGTCCCAGTAGTGTTGTAGCATACTACCAGCTAGCCTGTGTCGTCACAGCACATGTTATTGGAATCGCTCTCGTTAAGCCCGCTCCGGTGAATCACGACATATTTAATCTCGCTAGACCAATTTGATTTCTGGATAGAAAGCATTCGAAACGGGAATAATAAAAGTATAATTTAAGTTCATTAATAAATATAACTGTACTTTACACATACAAGTAAGGCACAAGGAATTTGTATAGACAAATGTATTGTTAGAGTTTTACTTATGTGCCAAACAGGCTTATATTGCCATCCTTAAGGGCAATAAAACCTTCCGATTTTTTTTGGTACGCTCCAGAAAGAAAAACCAAAACTTATGTATATCCGAGAGCACTTCAATAAATAACATACAATCAAGAAATATTATTGTCACACTTTTTCTCGATCGACTACTTTAAGCGTAGCTATTATTATGTTAATAAAATACTAAACTAAGTTCTGCCAATGATGGGACGCCATTCATTTACTTTTAGGCGACGTTCGCCGGGTCAGTGGTATTTTATATAAATTGATAGGACAATATATGTCTTTAACTTGTTTTAAGATAGGGTTTACAATTAGGCAAAAATCATGCTCACATTTGCTTGTATTTCACAGGTGGCACGTATTAAAATAAGGACGTGCATTAAAGCTATCTCAATTTGAACGTAAAAGACAAATTTAAATATCATTCAAATAACCACAAAAATGTATAGCAATAATAACATGTAAATAACTTTTGGTTTGATTTCATTGAATATATTACAATGGTATAATTAAAAGCCATAGTTATACAAAACATTTTACTATAGAAACATTCTAATAATATTTAATAATTCAGAACTCAATGCATCAGTAATGATAATAATGGCATACTTTATTTTGATAAAGGGGTTAATATGAATACACGAAACAAGTAGTGTTTCAGACTAGTTCTCTGTAAGGGAAATGGAAACCTACAAAGTGTGTGAGCATCCAAGTAGGTAGATATTAGCTAACTACAGTCGTTATGTTTGCCCGGTTTTATTGTTCCCAGCACAGAAAGGTAAGGTAAGCATTATTATTAAGTGTAAAGGGTCGTGATAAGTTGCCATGTGCTGGCAATATAATAGTCTACATTGTGAGTAGTATTGTAAAGAGGAAGTTATAGATTCATTTATATAAACTATAACCGTCATTTAATACTATGTAGCTACGTAAAACGTATTGGCTCTATAAAGAAAATATCCGAGACTATATACATTTTAATATTTTACCTGTATGACTATAGTAGTAATGGGTATACTTTATCCCCCCAATGAGAGAGCAGTATTTGTTACCCCCACCCCTTCCTAAGCCCCGCCCCTTTTGTTTGATAGGTCGATGGTAGTGAATATAGCGTCGACGCCCTGCCCCTGGTGGGTTGCTGGTCGAGGAGCGGAAGGGCCATCTTGTTCTGGTGGTGACGTAAGTTTTTGTTGTAAAAAATATAATTCTGCGTTCGGGAATGGAACCTAGGACGTTTGGTTTGCTGGCGTGTGACGCTAGCGACTGAGCTACGAGGCGTTCAGTTGTGTGTTACTGTATGATGGGGGTACAAGTAGGTCTTGTGAGTGTTGGATGCGGGAATGGGTTTGGTTGTATGAAATAAGAGTAAAACGTGTATTTGGATAAAAATAAATTTATTGTGTTAAAAATATGAATATAAATACAGGATTATACAGATACGTAAATAAAATAAAAATCTGACAATATAAAGACTAGAATAAAACTCAATATTACATATTACAAATATAATATAATTAAAATCTAACAAAAATAAAATGATAAAATTAAATATAAATACAAATACGTGTAATATATAGCCCGCACACCAACAGTCACACAAACATAATTTTAGAAAATATAATACGCACACAATATAATATAATTAAAATATAACAAGAATAAAATAATAAAACTAAATATAAATACAATTACGAGTAATATAATATAATTAAAATATAACAATAATAAAAGTAGGCAGTTGTGTTGTAGTGTTAAATGCGAGTACAAGAAGGTCTTTGTGCTCTGGTGCTCTGACACACAGAATCTTCGCTATTAGAATCGATCCACGTTCGATTCTGTGTGTATATTGTCCAGCATCCGTTGTTAATTGTAGATTGTCCATGTTGAAGTACTTCGAGGGCCTTCTTGTTCTGGTAGGCATGTTGAAAAATATTTTGTAATGGTTCTGTTTGATAGTAATTGTAGATGTCCATGGTGAAGGACTTCGAGGGCCTTCTTGTTCTGGTAGGCATGTTGGTATTGATAGTAATTGTGACGTAGATGTAAAGTCTATGGTGAAGGACTTCGAGGGCCTTCTTGTTCTGGTGGGCATGCTGGTATTGATAGTAATTATGACGTAGATGTAAAGTCCATTTTGAAGGACTTCGAGGGTCTTCTTGTTCTTGTAAGCATGTTGGTAGTGGAAAAATATTTAGTAATGGTTCCGGTGTTAGTAATTGTAGATGTCCATGTTGAAGGACTTCGAGGGCCTTCTTGTTCTGGTAAGCATGTTGGTAAATGTAGTGGAAAAGTATTTTGTAATGGTTTGAGTAGAAGGGAGGAAAGTTTGGGACGAAACATTACGGCACCTTACCTACCCTACCCCTAAGTGTTGTATGTGTGATTGCTGTTTGAGGTTATGGGGGTTGTCCCAGGGATGGGGGATGATTTTGCTCCAAAAACAAGATGGTGTCGCCTAGTGTAAGAAATTGTGGCTTGTCTTTGGAGTGTATATTGGGTATATGTGAGTTCGAACTGGGGGTCGCCCAGGGGAGGGGGTGGTTTAAAATAATAATATATGAAATCACCAGGGGTAGTTTTAAATAATATGTGAAATTACCAAAAATCGATCGGTTGTATCAAATGACAAAACAACTGTACGCGGTACGTTTATAGTATGTGTTGAATAGATGCGGGGTGGGTTCACCTGAGGGTAGTTTTCAATAATATATCAGATTGCCAAAAAATGATCGGTCCCTGGAGTCGTGCTCGAGGTAAAGCTACCATGGAATTAGACCTTAGGTAAAGCTACCTTGGAGCAAGGCCTCAGGTAAAGCCATCCCGAAGCCAGCCCTTAAGTAAAGCCACCCTCGAGAAAAGGCCTTAGGTAAATTCACACTAGAGTGGACCTTTAAGCGGGGTTGTTTTTAATAATATATGAAATTGATAAAAAATGATCGGTTAGATCAAACGACCAACGTTTCCACTAAACGCTAAGTTTAACCGACCAACAATTATACATTGGGTTGAAATAGTCAACAGATTTTGCGGGAAATCGAACTATCACCAATGCAGGGGCTCGGTAGGCTTACGCAACACAACGCAAACGGTCGCAGTAAGGTGTGTAGGCATATTACTATGTTAAGCCAACATGCATGATAGCCCTATATAGTATGTTAAACAAATATGCATGTAAACCTACATAAATCTATATACTATGTTAGGCCAATATAGCCCACATAATGTGTTAAATCAACACGCGTGTAAGCCTACATACATACTATGTTAGGCCGACATACAAGATTCCCTACATGGGCCTACTATGTCGTTATACCACTTGCCAAAGCCTTTATGATCTGAGATATACACACATTTTCACCTCTTCTATCAGGTAGAGCCTCAGGCAGGCAACCGTATAATATGGGAAGTACTATATGGTATAGCTACCAGTGCATACCACCATAGCTACGTAAAGGCAGCTACCAATGCATAACCTATCACGCCCACGTAGGTGACGGTCAACAAATATTACAATATAATTAAAAAAAGTCACGCAACCTATATACATACCAACATTTATGTTAACCTATATAGGCTTATATACTATGTTAAGCCAGCATGCAATATACTGTAAATAGCCGTATATACTGTGTCAAACCAACATGCAGGTTAACCTATATACATCCTGTATTAAGCTAATATATCCGTTACCCACATAGGTCTATATATTATGTTAAACCAGCATGAATGATAGCATATATAGTGTGTTAAACAAATATGCGTGTAAACCTACATAAATACTATGTTAACCCTACATACTGTGTTAAACAAATATGCGTGTAAACCTACATAAATACTATGATAAGCCTTCATACTGTGTAAAACAAATTTGCGTGTAAACCTACATAAATACTATGCTAAGCCAACATGCATGCTATTCTACATAGGCTTATATACTATGCTAAGCCAACATACATGATTGCCTTATATAGTATGTTAAAAAGATATGGGTGTAAACCCCCATAAATACCATGCTAAGCCAACATGCATGCTATCCATCATAGGCGTATATACCATGTTAAGCCTACATAAATGATAGCCTTATATAGTGTGATAAAGAAATATGTGTGTAAGCC
Source organism: Prosapia bicincta (assembly GCA_036971475.1). Classification (NCBI taxonomy): domain Eukaryota; kingdom Metazoa; phylum Arthropoda; class Insecta; order Hemiptera; family Cercopidae; genus Prosapia; species Prosapia bicincta. The sequence goes on from JBAIZL010000004.1 coordinate 233,572,652, forward strand.
TGCATACATATTAAGCTAAGCCGACATGGGCCTACAAATTATAATAATATAACACATTATATCCAATGCATAATTAAGCTAATGGTTATCACGCAGTATTAGACGAGTAGCCTGACTACAAGTAGCATAGCTAGGCTACAGGTTAACTAATGGTTAGCTTGACTATGGGTTAACACATAATATCCGATGTGTAGTTTGACTAATGGTTAACACATAATATCCGATGTGTAACTTGACTAGTGGCTAACACGTAATATCCGATGTGTAGCTTGACTAGTGGTTAACACATAATATCCAATGCATAGCTTGACTAGTGGTTAACACATAATATCAAATGCATAGCTTGCCTAGTGGTTAACACATAATATCCAATGCATAGCTTGACTATGGGTTAACACATCGTATCCGATGAGAAGTTTGAATACAAGTTAACACATAATATCAAATACATAGCCTGGCTAATGACCAACATATAGTATCCGATGCATAGCTGGGCTAATGGTTAGCGTGACTATGGGTTAATACATAATATCCGATGCATAGCCTGACTAGGGCTAACACATAGTATCCGATGCATGGTCTGACTATGGTTTAACACATCGTATCCGATGAGAAGTTTAAATACAAGTTAACACATAATATCCAATGCATAGCTTGACTAGGGTTTAACACATAGTAGCCGATGAGTAGAATGACTACAAGTTAACACATAATATAAAGTGCATAGCTAGGCTAATGGGTAACACATAGTGGCCGTTGTGTAGCCCGACTAATCGTTAACACATAATATCCAATGCATAGCCTGAGTATGTTTTAATAAATAGTATCCGATGCATAGATTGACTAGGGGTTATCACACAGTATCCGATTAGTAGGTTGACTACAAGTTAACACATAATATCCAATGCATAGCTTGGCGAAAGGTTAACAGATAGTATCCGATGAGTAGATTGACTACAAGTTAACACAAAATATCCAATGCATAGTCTGAATATGGTTTAACACATAGTATCCGATGAGTAGATTGACTAAGGGTTATCACATAGTAGCCGTAGAGTAGGTTGATTACAAAGTAACACATAATATTCATTGCATAGTTTGGCTAGTGGTTATCACATAGTATCTGATGCATAGCTAGGATAATGGTTAACACATAGTAGCCGATGTATAGCCTGACTAGGGCTAACACATAGTATCCGAGACATAGATTGACTAATGATTACCAAAGGGTATCCAAAGCATAACTTTACTAGGGTTAATACATAATATCCGACGCATAGCTTGACTACAAGGTAACACAATAAAAATATTGAAAAGAACCCCAATACCACAAAAATAATCAAAAATAACAAATAAGACAAGTTACTTAAGATTAAACCCTTATGTACATTTCGATGACCATGTCATCATCATCAGAGGGTCTAGTTACAAAACACAATCTGACACACAAGAAGTTACAAACTAGAATGATACCAATCGTTCTCCGCGGTCTCTATATATAGGCGTGAGGTAAGCTCCGCCCCCTCTCCGCCCTCGACCGACAAATAACGATCGGCCATCAGGAACCAAATAGGTTATGTCAAAAAATTACATTATAATAATACATATGTAATAAAAACTACAGCAATAACAATTAATAAACTAAAAGTAATTAGATTAAAACATCGTAATTTGAAGAAAGCTATTTAAGTAAAGTATATAATGGTGAGTAAGGAATAGGTCCTTTATCTGCATTCATTAATTTACAATTTGATTTGACTATAAAAACACTTTCATAACTATTAAGTAACTTTTTTGAGTTTAGACATTTAGCTAAAATAACATTTTTATCTAAATCATGCTGATTACTAAGGACATGTTCTGCTACACTTGATTTTTCAGGTCTTTCATATTTAATATGGGCAAGATGTTCTTTAAATCTGGTTACAATTTTTCTTTTAGTTTGACCTATATACATCTCGTTACAAGTACTACAAATTATCTTATAAATACCTGATTTTTCCAACATTGGAATTTTATCTTTCGGGTTACACAATAAATGCTTGAGTTTATTTTGAGTTTTATAGGCTATCTTAACATTTACCTTTTTAAAAATAGAGTCTAACCCTTTTGTTAAAATATTATCGAAAGGTAAACTAATAAAAGTACATTTTTTAACTTCTTTTTGAAGAGTGGTAGTTGTGTTCAAAACATATTTTAATCTTTGTTTTCTAACAATATTATCTATAATTTTAGCATCAAAATCGTTATATCTAGCCACTCCTTTGATATAATTAATTTCCTTATAAAAACGTCTAGGACTAAGTGGTACATTGATAGCTCTGTTAACCAAACTGTTAAATGCTGCTATTTTATGTGTATAACAATGGTTGGAACTATTTAAAATATATCTGTTATTGTTAGTAGGTTTCCTGTAAATACCAAATTCAATTTTGTCATGATTTTTAATACACAGAATATCTAAAAATGGTAAACGATTATTAGTTTCTAATTCATAAGTAAACTTAATGGAACTATGTATACTATTAAGTTGGTTAACAAAAACATCAACATTACATTTACTGCTATCAAAGATCGCAAAAACATCGTCAACATATCTTAACCAAATCCTAGGAAAATAAGTAATACTATTCTTTAAGTTTTCTTCAAATCTGCTCATAAAAAGCTCAGCAATGAAAGGAGACAAACTGTTACCCATAGCAGTTCCATCACATTGTTTATAAAATTCATTATTAAATTTAAAGAAATTTTGGTACATACATATTTCAGTTAATTTGACATATTCGTTTATTTTAATAGGTTCGATGTTGTTTTCTTTTAAAAAATCTTCAACAAACAATATAGTTTCTTTAACAGGAATGCTAGGAAACAACGAACTTACATCAAAAGATACCATAATATCAGTACTACTAAGTTTTATATTCTTAACCTTGTTGACAAATTCTATGTTATTTTTAATAGGAAACATACCACGTTTTTCTTTTAAAGAAGTAAATTTATAGGCTAACCATTTTGATAAAAGGTAGGTTGGGGAATCAATCCCAGAAACTATAGGTCTCATTGCTTTCCCTTCCTTGTGGATTTTTGGAAGGCAATATAACCTAGGTATAACAGGATTAGAAATTTTAAATTTATAAATATCTTTCTTAGGAATGACTGAACTACAATTCTTAATAGCATCGTTTGTAACTTGAACAAACTTATTTAGTGGGTTTTTAACAATTTTCTGATAAGGGCCTTCTTCTAACATTTTAGTTACTCTATTGACATAATCGTTCTTATCTAAAACTACAATTGTATTACCCTTATCAGCTTTTAAATAATAACAATCTTTGTTACAAAGACCTTTAACTAACTCAAAATTATTTTTAACATTAGCCGGTTTATTGGCCATACGAATATTATTTTCCATTTTAATTTTACAGGCGTTTCTTATGTAATTTTTATCTGACTCTTTTAAATTAGAAATACTACTTTCTATATTAGCTACTATATCAACTACAGTTTTGTTAGTGTAATTACAATGTGCAAAATTTAACCCTTTACTTAATAAATTAATTTCTTCTCTATTAAAAGTTTGGCTAGATTCATTACGAACTAGCGAACAGGTAGGGTTTTTATTATTATTACCTATTTCATCCAAATTTAAATGTTTACTAATTGCTACAAATTTCTTATCCAGATTTTTTACCTTACAATCAATTTTATGCTTATTTATTACATACATTTTTCTACAAAAATTATTCCAAACAATAGCGTTACTATCCTTTGCTAATTTAAGGTGTAAATTGTACTTTTTTAATTCTAAATTAGCTAATTTACTATAAAGATATTTAATTTCTAATTTTAACCATTTGAGTTTCGCAAATTCGATAACTCTCTTGGTACGTGAATTATTAAGATTAATGCGAAAACCGTTTATAAATTAATAAAAAACTTTAAAACGTTGACATTTTTTCAAAAAACCTATATCTACTTGTAATGAACTTATTTTTAAACTTAACTTACTAAAAAGGTTTTGCTCAGTTGACCGGGAAGCCATGATAATACACAATATCAAGAGCAAAGTGGTACAATATATTACAATAAAAATATTGAAAAGAACCCCAATACCACAAAAATAATCAAAAATAACAAATAAGACAAGTTACTTAAGATTAAACCCTTATGTACATTTCGATGACCATGTCATCATCATCAGAGGGTCTAGTTACAAAACACAATCTGACACACAAGAAGTTACAAACTAGAATGATACCAATCGTTCTCCGCGGTCTCTATATATAGGCGTGAGGTAAGCTCCGCCCCCTCTCCGCCCTCGACCGACAAATAACGATCGGCCATCAGGAACCAAATAGGTTATGTCAAAAAATTACATTATAATAATACATATGTAATAAAAACTACAGCAATAACAATTAATAAACTAAAAGTAATTAGATTAAAACATCGTAATTTGAAGAAAGCTATTTAAGTAAAGTATATAATGGTGAGTAAGGAATAGGTCCTTTATCTGCATTCATTAATTTACAATTTGATTTGACTATAAAAACACTTTCATAACTATTAAGTAACTTTTTTGAGTTTAGACATTTAGCTAAAATAACATTTTTATCTAAATCATGCTGATTACTAAGGACATGTTCTGCTACACTTGATTTTTCAGGTCTTTCATATTTAATATGGGCAAGATGTTCTTTAAATCTGGTTACAATTTTTCTTTTAGTTTGACCTATATACATCTCGTTACAAGTACTACAAATTATCTTATAAATACCTGATTTTTCCAACATTGGAATTTTATCTTTCGGGTTACACAATAAATGCTTGAGTTTATTTTGAGTTTTATAGGCTATCTTAACATTTACCTTTTTAAAAATAGAGTCCAACCCTTTTGTTAAAATATTATCGAAAGGTAAACTAATAAAAGTACATTTTTTAACTTCTTTTTGAAGAGTGGTAGTTGTGTTCAAAACATATTTTAATCTTTGTTTTCTAACAATATTATCTATAATTTTAGCATCAAAATCGTTATATCTAGCCACTCCTTTGATATAATTAATTTCCTTATAAAAACGTCTAGGACTAAGTGGTACATTGATAGCTCTGTTAACCAAACTGTTAAATGCTGCTATTTTATGTGTATAACAATGGTTGGAACTATTTAAAATATATCTGTTATTGTTAGTAGGTTTCCTGTAAATATCAAATTCAATTTTGTCATGATTTTTAATACACAGAATATCTAAAAATGGTAAACGATTATTAGTTTCTAATTCATAAGTAAACTTAATGGAACTATGTATACTATTAAGTTGGTTAACAAAAACATCAACATTACATTTACTGCTATCAAAGATCGCAAAAACATCGTCAACATATCTTAACCAAATCCTAGGAAAATAAGTAATACTATTCTTTAAGTTTTCTTCAAATCTGCTCATAAAAAGCTCAGCAATGAAAGGAGACAAACTGTTACCCAAATTTCTGGATAAGAAATTTGTAGCAATTAGTAAACATTTAAATTTGGATGAAATAGGTAATAATAATAAAAACCCTACCTGTTCGCTAGTTCGTAATGAATCTAGCCAAACTTTTAATAGAGAAGAAATTAATTTATTAAGTAAAGGGTTAAATTTTGCACATTGTAATTACACTAACAAAACTGTAGTTGATATAGTAGCTAATATAGAAAGTAGTATTTCTAATTTAAAAGAGTCAGATAAAAATTACATAAGAAACGCCTGTAAAATTAAAATGGAAAATAATATTCGTATGGCCAATAAACCGGCTAATGTTAAAAATAATTTTGAGTTAGTTAAAGGTCTTTGTAACAAAGATTGTTATTATTTAAAAGCTGATAAGGGTAATACAATTGTAGTTTTAGATAAGAACGATTATGTCAATAGAGTAACTAAAATGTTAGAAGAAGGCCCTTATCAGAAAATTGTTAAAAACCCACTAAATAAGTTTGTTCAAGTTACAAACGATGCTATTAAGAATTGTAGTTCAGTCATTCCTAAGAAAGATATTTATAAATTTAAAATTTCTAATCCTGTTATACCTAGGTTATATTGCCTTCCAAAAATCCACAAGGAAGGGAAAGCAATGAGACCTATAGTTTCTGGGATTGATTCCCCAACCTACCTTTTATCAAAATGGTTAGCCTATAAATTTACTTCTTTAAAAGAAAAACGTGGTATGTTTCCTATTAAAAATAACATAGAATTTGTCAACAAGGTTAAGAATATAAAACTTAGTAGTACTGATATTATGGTATCTTTTGATGTAAGTTCGTTGTTTCCTAGCATTCCTGTTAAAGAAACTATATTGTTTGTTGAAGATTTTTTAAAAGAAAACAACATCGAACCTATTAAAATAAACGAATATGTCAAATTAACTGAAATATGTATGTACCAAAATTTCTTTAAATTTAATAATGAATTTTATAAACAATGTGATGGAACTGCTATGGGTAACAGTTTGTCTCCTTTCATTGCTGAGCTTTTTATGAGCAGATTTGAAGAAAACTTAAAGAATAGTATTACTTATTTTCCTAGGATTTGGTTAAGATATGTTGACGATGTTTTTGCGATCTTTGATAGCAGTAAATGTAATGTTGATGTTTTTGTTAACCAACTTAATAGTATACATAGTTCCATTAAGTTTACTTATGAATTAGAAACTAATAATCGTTTACCATTTTTAGATATTCTGTGTATTAAAAATCATGACAAAATTGAATTTGATATTTACAGGAAACCTACTAACAATAACAGATATATTTTAAATAGTTCCAACCATTGTTATACACATAAAATAGCAGCATTTAACAGTTTGGTTAACAGAGCTATCAATGTACCACTTAGTCCTAGACGTTTTTATAAGGAAATTAATTATATCAAAGGAGTGGCTAGATATAACGATTTTGATGCTAAAATTATAGATAATATTGTTAGAAAACAAAGATTAAAATATGTTTTGAACACAACTACCACTCTTCAAAAAGAAGTTAAAAAATGTACTTTTATTAGTTTACCTTTCGATAATATTTTAACAAAAGGGTTAGACTCTATTTTTAAAAAGGTAAATGTTAAGATAGCCTATAAAACTCAAAATAAACTCAAGCATTTATTGTGTAACCCGAAAGATAAAATTCCAATGTTGGAAAAATCAGGTATTTATAAGATAATTTGTAGTACTTGTAACGAGATGTATATAGGTCAAACTAAAAGAAAAATTGTAACCAGATTTAAAGAACATCTTGCCCATATTAAATATGAAAGACCTGAAAAATCAAGTGTAGCAGAACATGTCCTTAGTAATCAGCATGATTTAGATAAAAATGTTATTTTAGCTAAATGTCTAAACTCAAAAAAGTTACTTAATAGTTATGAAAGTGTTTTTATAGTCAAATCAAATTGTAAATTAATGAATGCAGATAAAGGACCTATTCCTTACTCACCATTATATACTTTACTTAAATAGCTTTCTTCAAATTACGATGTTTTAATCTAATTACTTTTAGTTTATTAATTGTTATTGCTGTAGTTTTTATTACATATGTATTATTATAATGTAATTTTTTGACATAACCTATTTGGTTCCTGATGGCCGATCGTTATTTGTCGGTCGAGGGCGGAGAGGGGGCGGAGCTTACCTCACGCCTATATATAGAGACCGCGGAGAACGATTGGTATCATTCTAGTTTGTAACTTCTTGTGTGTCAGATTGTGTTTTGTAACTAGACCCTCTGATGATGATGACATGGTCATCGAAATGTACATAAGGGTTTAATCTTAAGTAACTTGTCTTATTTGTTATTTTTGATTATTTTTGTGGTATTGGGGTTCTTTTCAATATTTTTATTGTAATATATTGTACCACTTTGCTCTTGATATTGTGTACAAGGTAACACATAATATCCTGTGCATAGCCTGGCTAATGACCAACACATAGTATCTGATGCATAGCTATTCTAATGTGTAACACATAGTAGCCGATGCATAGCCTAACTAGAGCTAACACATAGTATCCGATACATAGATTGACTATGGATTATCACATAGTATCCGATGAGAGGCTTGAATACAAGTTTACACATAATATCCAATGCGTAGCTTGACTAATGTTCTACATTTAGTTAGCCTACATTCTGTGTTATGTATGTAAACCCACATACTATGCTAAGCCGGTTACCCATCAGGTACTAGACACAGATCTATGGTAATGCAAGAGTAACCCTAAGTGTATACCACACTATGACTACAGATACAAAGCTAGACAACAGATACCTAGCCTGACCATAGCCTACATAGCTAGACAACCGATACATAGCTAGACAATAGATACCTAGCCTGACAACAGATACCTAACCCGGAAGCAAATACATAGCCTGACAACCGATACATAGCCTGACAACAGAGCTAGATCAAATGACCAACGGTTCAAATAAACAACATTACGCTAAGTTTAACCGACCAACATACACGAAGTTCAAACGAACAACATTGACACCAAGTTCAAATAGGCTATGGCGGTTATGGCTGGTGGAGGCCAGATCAACGTTTCAGCTATTCAAAGTTGAAAAACTTACGCTAATCAACCAACATCTACACCGAGGTCAAATGGGCTATGCCGGCTATGGTTAGTGAAGGCACTGGCAAAAGCCTTTATGATCTGAGCCTTAGGCCTTAGACATAATTATAGCTACCAACGCATACCAAAATAGCTATGTAGAAACCGTCAAGGCCTTTATGATCTGAGCTTTACACATATTGTCTAGATATGTTCTATCAGTTACAACATACTGACTAAGACAAATACCTCCATCAAATATTAGGTAAAGCTACCTTGGAGTCAGCCCTTAGGTAAAGTCACCCTAGAGTCAGGCCGTAGGTAAAGCCAGCCTGGAGTTGGACCTTAGGTAAAGCTACCTCGGAGTAGGGCCTTAGGTAAATCCACCCTGGAGAAAGGCCTTAGGTAAAGCCACTCTGGAGAAAGGCCTTAGGTAAAATCATTCCGAAGTCAGGCCTTAGGTAAGGCTACCTTGGAGTCAGGCCTTTATTTTAAGCCTCTTTGGAGCTAGACGTTAGGTAAAGCTACCTTAGGGTCAACCCTTAGGTAAAGCAACCAAGGAGTCAGGCCGTAGGTAAAGCCAGCCAGGAGTCGGGCCTTAGGTAAAGTTATGCTTGAGGCCAGGTCTCAGGTAAGGCCTCTCTGGAATCAGACCTTAGGTAAAGCTACCTTGGAGTCAGCCCTTAACAATAGCTAAAGCTACGTAAAGGCAGCTACTATTGCATACACAATCAAAATAGCTACGCAAAGACGGCTACCAATCCATAATCTATCACAATATCTCCATAAAGATAGCTACCAATGCATAACCTATCACTATAGATGTGTAAAGACAGCTACCAATACAAACTCTATCGCAATAGTTACGTAAACACCTCCATCAAATCATGACTTTAGACAATATCTCTGTAAAACTAGCTACCAATTTATACTCTACCACAATAGCTATGTCAAAACTGTTACCGACTCATAATCTAAGACAATAGTTACGTAAAGCCCTTTATCAATTCAAGACCATAGGCAATATCGTCGTAAAGACAGCTACCAATCCATACTATATCACAATTGTTACGTTAAAAGAACTACCGATGCTCACCCTACCATAATAGCTACGTACAGACGGCTAATAATGTATAACCTATCACAAGACCTATGTAAAAACCGCTACCATTGCATAAACTTTCACAATAACTACGTAAAGGCAGCTAACAATGTCTACCCCATTAAAACAGCTACGAAAAGATAACAACCAATACATACGCTATCATAATAGCTATGTAAAGACAGCTAAAGATGCATAACCTAACAAAATAACTCAGTAATGACAGCTACTAAATCATGAACCATCACACTAGCCTCGTAAAGACAGCTACCAACATATACACCATCACAATAGCTACGTAAAAACTGTTACCGATCCATGACCCAATATAATAGCTATATCCAGACCCATATCAAGGGATGAGATAAGACAATAGCTCCGTAAGGAAAACCTACCATTGCATGAACTACGACAACAGCAAGGTATGGACCGCTACCAATGCATTACTTATCACAATAGCTCCGTAAAGACAGCTACCAACACATAACTCGTCACATTAGCTAAGTAAATAGCGCTACCAATGCTTAACCTATCACAATTGCTCCGTAGAGACAGCTAAAAATACATTACCTATCACAATAGTTACAAAGACATATATCAAAAGCACGAGCAAGGACAATAGCTACGAAAAGACAGCTCTACCAATGCATACCATATCAGAATATGTAAGTAAAAACCGCCATATCAATGTATGACCTATCTCAATAGCTACATTAAGACAGCTGTCATTGCATGCGCAACCTCAAAAGCTACGTAAATAAAGCTACTAATGCATGACCTAAGCCAATAGTTATGTAAAGTCAATGCCTTTTATCTATCATCATAGCTCTATGAAGACAACTACCAATCCATAACCTATCACAATAGTATACATCCTGTATTAAGCCATTATGTATGTTACCCTACATACTGTGTTAGGCCAATAAGCGTGTAAACCTACATTACTCCTGAAATAAGGTAATATGCATGTTACCCTACATAGCCCTACATACTGTGTTGAGAAAATATGCACTTTACCTTACATAGGCATACATACTGAGTTAAGCCAGGATGAATGTAAAGCTACATTCCTCCCGACATAAGACAATATGCATGTTACCCTACATAGGCCTACATACTATGTTAAGTCAATATACACGTTACCCTGCATACATCTGGTATTAAGCAAATATGCGCGTTACCATACATAGGCCTACATACTGTGTTATGGATATATGCATGTAAATATACATACTGTGTTAAGCTAATAAGCATCTAAACCTACATTCTTTCTGTATTAATCCAATATGTATGTTACCCTACATACGCCTACATACTGTGTTACGCCAATATGCATGTACACCTAAATAAGCCTACATCCTCTTTTAAGCCGATATGCACGTTGTCCGACAAAAGCCTACATAATGTGTTAACCTGGTATGCATGTAAACCTACATAGGCCTACACCCTGTATTAGGCCAATATGCATGTTACCTTACATAGGTCTACACCATGTATTAAGCCAATATCCACGGTACCTTACATTAGCCTACAGACTGTGTTATGCCAATATGCATGTAAACCATACATACATCCTGTATTAACTATATATGGATGTTATCCTACATAGGCCTACATATTGTGTTAAGTCAATATGCAATGTTATTATTATTATACGTTTCAATAAAGGTATAGGTAAGTTCACACAGACAGAGTTCGACAAATAAATGCTTGTTTAAAACCTTTACAGTAATATTGCTATCCGTTATCACCGGACCGCGAAAGCGCACTCTGATTATATCAGTATAGCCGCAGCAAATGACGTGAAACAAAATGTCGGACGGCATATGTAATATCGGTAGGTCATACCATCGGTATAGGATTAACTGTTGCCTGTATATGTATGCCACCTACACTTCTTCAACATTAGTCCATCTGCAGGACAATCACAGGTAAAGTCTTAGAGCAGTTGTGCAATGTCCTATGATCATGTTCTGACGCTAGTCATGCGTTTCTCACTACAACAAATTTTCAATAAAATTCATCTTTTGCCCCTAGGTGGAGTATCGTCTCTTTCCATCTACAAGTTAATTCAGGGTCAAGGATATACAGTAGAGACTTAGGCCAGTTACATACTTGTGTTATGTCCTATGACCATGTTCTGACGCTAGTCAAGTGCTTCTCATTTCAAACGGGATTCATCTTTTACCTCTGAAGTAGAGTATCGCATCTGCCCATCTACATGGGCATATATGGTACAAAAAAGCATGCCTAAGGTAGCACGTCCAGCATACTATGGTAAAGAAGAAGATCATCAGAGCATCTGCCATGTCTAAGGTAGCACTTCCAATATACTCTGGTACGGAAGAGGATCATCAGGGCATCTAGCATGTCTAAGGCGGCACTTCCAATATACTCTGGTACAGAAGAGGTCATCACGACATCTGCCATGTACAGAGATATTGTGATAGGTTATGGATTGGTAGCTGTCCTTACGGAGCAATTGTCTTAGCTAATGCACTAACATAGGTCTTTTACGTAAATGTTTTTACGGAGCTATTGTGCTACGGTATGATATTGTAGCTGTCTTCACGGGGCTATGATGATAGGTAAAATGCATTGACTTTACGTAACTATTGGCTTAGGTCAGGCATTAGTAGATGTCTATACGTAGCTATTGCCGTTGTTCATGCGTTGATAGAGGTCTTTACGTAAATATATACTTTGGTCATGGGTTGGTAACAGATTTTACGTAGCTATTGTTAAGTGGTAGCCGTCTTTAAGGGGTTATTGTGATAGGGTATGCAATATTAGCTGCCTTTACGTAGCTATTGAGATTGGGCATGCATTGATAGCTGTTTTACGTACCTAATCAGTCCAAGCTGGCTTTACCTATGGTTTGACTCTAAGGTAGCTTTACCTAAGACCTGGCCTCAAGCATAACTTTACCTAAGGCCCGACTCCTGGCTGGCTTTACCTACGGCCTGACTCCTTGGTTGCTTTACCTAAGGGTTGACCCTAAGGTAGCTTTACCTAAAGTCTAGCTCCAAAGAGGCTTCAAATAAGGCCTGACTTCGGGATGGTTTTACCTAAGGCCTTTCTCCAGAGTGGCTTTACCTAAGGCCTTTCTCCAGGGTGGATTTACCTAAGGCCCTACTCCAAGATAGCTTTACCTAACGTCCAACTACAGGCAGGCTTTACCTACGACTTGACTCTAGGGTGACTTTACCTAAGGGCTGACTCCAAGATTTTATGGAGGTATTTGTCTTAGTCAGTATGTTGTAACTGATACAACATACTTAGACAATGTGTGTAAAGCGCAGATCATAAAGGCCTTGACGGTTTCTACATAGCTATTTTGGTATGCGTTGGTAGCTATAATTATATCTAAGGCCTAAGGTTCAGATCATAAGGGCTTCTGCCAGTGCCTTCACTAACCATAGACGGCATAGCCCATTTGACCTCGGTGTAGATGTTGGTTGATTAGCGTAAGTTTTCCAACTTTGAGGCCAATATGTATAATAGCCCACATAATGTGTTAAATCAACACGCGTGTAAGCCTACATACATACTATGTTAGGCCGACATACATGAATCCCTACATGGGCCTACTATGTCGGTAAACCACTTGCCAAAGCCTTTATGATCTGAGCTATACACACATTTTCACCTCTTCTATCAGGTAGAGCCTCAGGCAGGCAACCGTATAATATGGGAAGTACTATATGGTATAGCTACCAGTACGTACCACCATAGCTACGTAAAGGCATCTACCAATGCATAACCTATCACGCCCACGTAGGTGACGGTCAACAAATATTACAATATAATTTAAAAAAGTCACGCAACCTATATACATACCAACATTCATGTTAACCTATATAGGCTTATATACTATGTTAAGCCAGCATGCAATATACTCTAAATACCCTACTTTACTGTGTCAAACCAACATGCAGGTTAACCTATATACATCCTGTATTAAGCTAATATCTCCGTTACCCACATAGGTCTATATAATATGTTAAACCAGCATGAATGATAGCATATATAGTGTGTTAAACAAATATGCGTGTAAACCTACATAAATACTATGTTAACCCTACATACTGTGGTCAACAAATATGCTTGTAAACCTACATAAATACTATGCTAAGCCAACATGCATGCTATTCTTCATAGGCTTATATACTATGTCAAGCCAACATACATGATTGCCTTATATAGTATGTTAAAAAAATATGCGTGTAAACCTACATAAATACAATGCTAAGCCAACATGCATGCTATCCATCATAGGCGTATATACCATGTTGAGCCTACATACATGATAGCCTTATATAGTGTGGTAAAGAAATATGTGTGTAAGCCTGCATACATAATATGCTAAGGTATGACATAGGGTTAACATATTAACATGAATGGCTGGCTTTACCTACGACCTGACTCCAAGGTAGCTTTACCTAAGATTTGATGGAGGTATTTGTCTTAGTCAGTATGTTGTAACTGATACAACATACCTAGACAATATGTGTAAAGCTCAGATCATAAAAGCCTTGACGTTTTCTACATAGCTATTTTGGTATGCGTTGGTAGCTATAATTCTGTCTAAGGCCTAAGGCTCAGATCATAAAGGCTTTTGCCAGTGCCTTCACTAACCTTAGCCGGCATAGCCCATTTGACCTCGGTGTAGATGTTGGTTGATTAGCGTAAGTTTTTCAACTTTGAGGCCAATATGTATAATATCCCACATAATGTGTTAAATCAACACGCGTGTAAGCCTACATACATACTATGTTAGGTTGCGTGAATTTTTTTAAATTATATTGTAATATTTGTTGACCTTCACCTACGTGGGCGTGATAGGTTATGCATTGGTAGCTGATTTTACGTAGCTATGGTGGTATGCACTGGTAGCTATACCATATAGTACTTCCCATATTATACGGTTGCCTGCCTGAGGCTCTACCTGATAGAAGAGGTGAAAATGTGTGTATAGCTCAGATCATGAAGGCTTTGGCAAGTGGTTTACCGACATAGTAGGCCCATGTAGAGATTCATGTATGTCGGCCTAACATAGTATGTATGTAGGCTTACACGCGTGTTGATTTAACACATTATGTGGGCTATTATACATATTGGCCTCAAAGTTGGAAAACTTACGCTAATCAACCAACATCTACACCGAGGTCAAATGGGCTATGCCGTCTATGGTTAGTGAAGGCACTGGCAAAAGCCCTTATGATCTGAACCTTAGGCCTTAGATATAATTATAGCTACCAACGCATACCAAAATAGCTATGTAGAAACCGTCAAGGCCTTTATGATCTGCGCTTTACACACATTGTCTAAGTATGTTGTATCAGTTACAACATACTGACTAAGACAAATACCTCCATAAAATCTTGGAGTCAGCCCTTAGGTAAAGTCACCTTAGAGTCAAGTCGTAGGTAAAGCCTGCCTGTAGTTGGACGTTAGGTAAAGCTATCTTGGAGTAGGGCCTTAGGTATATCCACCCTGGAGAAAGGCCTTAGGTAAAGCCACTCTGGAGAAAGGCCTTAGGTAAAACCATCCCGAAGTCAGGCCTTATTTGAAGCCTCTTTGGAGCTAGACTTTAGGTAAAGCTACCTTAGGGTCAACCCTTAGGTAAAGCAACCATGGAGTCAGGCCGTAGGTAAAGCCAGCCAGGAGTCGGGCCTTAGGTAAAGTTATGCTTGAGGCCAGGTCTTAGGTAAAGCTACCTTAGAGTCAAACCATAGGTAAAGCCAGCTTGGACTGGTTAGGTACGTAAAACAGCTATCAATGCATGCCCAATCTCAATAGCTACGTAAAGGCAGCTAATATTGCATACCCTATCACAATAACCCCTTAAAGACGGCTACCACTTAACAATAGCTACGTAAAATCTGTTACCAACCCATGACCAAAGTATATATTTACGTAAAGACCTCTATCAACGCATGAACAACGGCAATAGCTACGTATAGACATCTACTAATGCCTGACCTAAGCCAATAGTTACTTAAAGTCAATGCATTTTACCTATCATCATAGCCCCGTGAAGACAGCTACAATATCATACCGTAGCACAATAGCTCCGTAAAAACATTTACGTAAAAGACCTATGTTAGTGCATTAGCTAAGACAATTGCTCCGTAAGGACAGCTACCAATCCATAACCTATCACAATATCTCTGTACATGGCAGATGTCGTGATGACCTCTTCTGTACCAGAGTATATTGGAAGTGCCGCCTTAGACATGCTAGATGCCCTGATGATCCTCTTCCGTACCAGAGTATATTGGAAGTGCTACCTTAGACATGGCAGATGCTCTGATGATCTTCTTCTTTACCATAGTATGCTGGACGTGCTACCTTAGGCATGCTTTTCTGTACCATATATGCCCATGTAGATGGGCAGATGCGATACTCTACTTCAGAGGTAAAAGATGAATCCCGTTTGAAATGAGAAGCACTTGACTAGCGTCAGAACATGGTCATAGGACATAACACAAGTATGTAACTGGCCTAAGTCTCTACTGTATATCCTTGACCCTGAATTAACTTGTAGATGGAAAGAGACGATACTCCACCTAGGGGCAAAAGATGAATTTTATTGAAAATTTGTTGTAGTGAGAAACGCATGACTAGCGTCAGAACATGATCATAGGACATTGCACAACTGCTCTAAGACTTTACCTGTGATTGTCCTGCAGATGGACTAATGTTGAAGAAGTGTAGGTGGCATACATATACAGGCAACAGTTAATCCTATACCGATGGTATTACCTACCGATATTACATATGCCGTCCGACATTTTGTTTCACGTCATTTGCTGCGGCTATGCTGATATAATCAGAGTGCGCTTTCGCGGTCCGGTGATAACGGATAGCAATATTACTGTAAAGGTTTTAAACAAGCATTTATTTGTCGAACTCTGTCTGTGTGAACTTACCTATACCTTTATTGAAACGTATAATAATAATAACATTGCATATTGACTTAACACAATATGTAGGCCTATGTAGGATAACATCCATATATAGTTAATACAGGATGTATGTATGGTTTACATGCATATTGGCATAACACAGTCTGTAGGCTAATGTAAGGTACCGTGGATATTGGCTTAATACATGGTGTAGACCTATGTAAGGTAACATGCATATTGGCCTAATACAGGGTGTAGGCCTATGTAGGTTTACATGCATACCAGGTTAACACATTATGTAGGCTTTTGTCGGACAACGTGCATATCGGCTTAAAAGAGGATGTAGGCTTATTTAGGTGTACATGCATATTGGCGTAACACAGTATGTAGGCGTATGTAGGGTAACATACATATTGGATTAATACAGAAAGAATGTAGGTTTAGATGCTTATTAGCTTAACACAGTATGTATATTTACATGCATATATCCATAACACAGTATGTAGGCCTATGTATGGTAACGCGCATATTTGCTTAATACCAGATGTATGCAGGGTAACGTGTATATTGACTTAACATAGTATGTAGGCCTATGTAGGGTAACATGCATATTGTCTTATGTCGGGAGGAATGTAGCTTTACATTCATCCTGGCTTAACTCAGTATGTATGCCTATGTAAGGTAAAGTGCATATTTTCTCAACACAGTATGTAGGGCTATGTAGGGTAACATGCAATGGCTTAATACAGGATGTATACTATTGTGATAGGTTATGGATTGGTAGTTGTCTTCATAGAGCTATGATGATAGATAAAATGCATTGACTTTACATAACTATTGGCTTAGGTCATGCATTAGTAGCTTTATTTACGTAGCTTTTGAGGTTGCGCATGCAATGACAGCTGTCTTAATGTAGCTATTGAGATAGGTCATACATTGATATGGCGGTTTTTACTTACATATTCTGATATGGTATGCATTGGTAGAGCTGTCTTTTCGTAGCTATTGTCCTTGCTCGTGCTTTTGATATATGTCTTTGTAACTATTGTGATAGGTAATGTATTTGTAGCTGTCTCTACGGAGCAATTGTGATAGGTTAAGCATTGGTAGCGCTATTTACTTAGCTAATGTGACGAGTTATGTGTTGGTAGCTGTCTTTACGGAGCTATTGTGATAAGTAATGCATTGGTAGCGGTCCATACCTTGCTGTTGTCGTAGTTCATGCAATGGTAGGTTTTCCTTACGGAGCTATTGTCTTATCTCATCCCTTGATATGGGTCTGGATATAGCTATTATATTGGGTCATGGATCGGTAACAGTTTTTACGTAGCTATTGTGATGGTGTATATGTTGGTAGCTGTCTTTACGAGGCTAGTGTGATGGTTCATGATTTAGTAGCTGTCATTACTGAGTTATTTTGTTAGGTTATGCATCTTTAGCTGTCTTTACATAGCTATTATGATAGCGTATGTATTGGTTGTTATCTTTTCGTAGCTGTTTTAATGGGGTAGACATTGTTAGCTGCCTTTACGTAGTTATTGTGAAAGTTTATGCAATGGTAGCGGTTTTTACATAGGTCTTGTGATAGGTTATACATTATTAGCCGTCTGTACGTAGCTATTATGGTAGGGTGAGCATCGGTAGTTCTTTTAACGTAACAATTGTGATATAGTATGGATTGGTAGCTGTCTTTACGACGATATTGCCTATGGTCTTGAATTGATAAAGGGCTTTACGTAACTATTGTCTTAGATTATGAGTCGGTAACAGTTTTGACATAGCTATTGTGGTAGAGTATAAATTGGTAGCTAGTTTTACAGAGATATTGTCTAAAGTCATGATTTGATGGAGGTGTTTACGTAACTATTGCGATAGAGTTTGTATTGGTAGCTGTCTTTACACATCTATAGTGATAGGTTATGCATTGGTAGCTATCTTTATGGAGATATTGTGATAGATTATGGATTGGTAGCCGTCTTTGCGTAGCTATTGTGATTGTGAATGCAATAGTAGCTGCCTTTACGTAGCTTTAGCTATTGTTAAGGGCTGACTCCAAGGTAGCTTTACCTAAGGTCTGATTCCAGAGAGGCCTTACCTGAGACCTGGCCTCAAGCATAACTTTACCTAAGGCCCGACTCCTGGCTGGCTTTACCTACGGCCTGACTCCTTGGTTGCTTTACCTAAGGGTTGACCCTAAGGTAGCTTTACCTAACGTCTAGCTCCAAAGAGGCTTAAAATAAAGGCCTGACTCCAAGGTAGCCTTACCTAAGGCCTGACTTCGGAATGATTTTACCTAAGGCCTTTCTCCAGAGTGGCTTTACCTAAGGCCTTTCTCCAGGGTGGATTTACCTAAGGCCCTACTCCGAGGTAGCTTTACCTAAGGTCCAACTCCAGGCTGGCTTTACCTACGGCCTGACTCTAGGGTGACTTTACCTAAGGGCTGACTCCAAGGTAGCTTTACCTAAGATTTGATGGAGGTATTTGTCTTAGTCAGTATGTTGTAACTGATAGCACATATCTAGACAATATGTGTAAAGCTCAGATCATAAAGGCCTTGACGGTTTCTACATAGCTATTTTGGTATGCGTTGGTAGCTATATTTATGTCTAAGGCCTAAGGCTCAGATCATAAAGGCTTTTGCCAGTGCCTTCACTAACCATAGCCGGCATAGCCCATTTGACCTCGGTGTAGATGTTGGTTGATTAGCGTAAGTTTTTCAACTTTGATTAGCTGAAACGTTGATCTGGCCTCCACCAGCCATAACCGCCATAGCCTATTTGAACTTGGTGTCAATGTTGTTCGTTTGAACTTCGTGTATGTTGGTCGGTTAAACTTAGCGTAATGTTGTTTAGTTGAAACGTTGGTCATTTGATCTAGCTCTGTTGTCAGGCTATGTATTTGCTTCCGGGTTAGGTATCTGTTGTCAGGCTAGGTATCTATTGTCTAGCTATGTATCGGTTGTCTAGCTATGTAGGCTATGGTCAGGCTAGGTATCTGTTGTCTAGCTATGTATCTGTTGTCATAGTGTGGTATACACTTAGGGTTACTCTTGCATTACCATAGATCTGTGTCTAGTACCTGATGGGTAACCGGCTTAGCATAGTATGTGGGTTTACATACATAACACAGAATGTAGGCTAACTAAATGTAGAACATTAGTCAAGCTACGCATTGGATATTATGTGTAAACTTGTATTCAAGCCTCTCATCGGATACTATGTGATAATCCATAGTCAATCTATGTATCGGATACTATGTGTTAGCTCTAGTTAGGCTATGCATCGGCTACTATGTGTTACACATTAGAATAGCTATGCATCAGATACTATGTGTTGGTCATTAGCCAGGCTATGCACAGGATATTATGTGTTACCTTGTAGTCAAGCTATGCGTCGGATATTATGTATTAACCCTAGTAAAGTTATGCTTTGGATACCCTTTGGTAATCATTAGTCAATCTATGTCTCGGATACTATGTGTTAGCCCTAGTCAGGCTATACATCGGCTACTATGTGTTAACCATTATCCTAGCTATGCATCAGATACTATGTGATAACCACTAGCCAAACTATGCAATGAATATTATGTGTTACTTTGTAATCAACCTACTCTACGGCTACTATGTGATAACCCTTAGTCAATCTACTCATCGGATACTATGTGTTAAACCATATTCAGACTATGCATTGGATATTTTGTGTTAACTTGTAGTCAATCTACTCATCGGATACTATCTGTTAACCTTTCGCCAAGCTATGCATTGGATATTATGTGTCAACTTGTAGTCAACCTACTCATCGGATACTGTGTGATAACCCCTAGTCAATCTATGCATCGGATACTATTTATTAAAACATACTCAGGCTATGCATTGGATATTATGTGTTAACGATTAGTCGGGCTACACAACGGCCACTATGTGTTACCCATTAGCCTAGCTATGCACTTTATATTATGTGTTAACTTGTAGTCATTCTACTCATCGGCTACTATGTGTTAAACCCTAGTCAAGCTATGCATTGGATATTATGTGTTAACTTGTATTTAAACTACTCATCGGATACGATGTGTTAAACCATAGTCAGACCATGCATCGGATACTATGTGTTAGCCCTAGTCAGGCTATGCATCGGATATTATGTATTAACCCATAGTCACGCTAACCATTAGCCCAGCTATGCATCGGATACTATATGTTGGTCATTAGCCAGGCTATGTATTTGATATTATGTGTTAACTTGTATTCAAACTTCTCATCGGATACGATGTGTTAACCCATAGTCAAGCTATGCATTGGATATTATGTGTTAACCACTAGGCAAGCTATGCATTTGATATTATGTGTTAACCACTAGTCAAGCTATGCATTGGATATTATGTGTTAACCACTAGTCAAGCTACACATCGGATATTACGTGTTAGCCACTAGTCAAGTTACACATCGGATATTATGTGTTAACCATTAGTCAAACTACACATCGGATATTATGTGTTAACCCATAGTCAAGCTAACCATTAGTTAACCTGTAGCCTAGCTATGCTACTTGTAGTCAGGCTACTCGTCTAATACTGCGTGATAACCATTAGCTTAATTATGCATTGGATATAATGTGTTATATTATTATAATTTGTAGGCCCATGTCGGCTTAGCTTAATATGTATGCAGGCTTACACACATATTTCTTTATCACACTATATAAGGCTATCATTTATGTAGGCTTAACATGGTATATACGCCTATGATGGATAGCATGCATGTTGGCTTAGCATGGTATTTATGTAGGTTTACACGCATATCTTTTTAACATACTATATAAGGCAATCATGTATGTTGGCTTAGCATAGTATATAAGCCTATGTAGAATAGCATGCATGTTGGCTTAGCATAGTATTTATGTAGGTTTACACGCAAATTTGTTTTACACAGTATGAAGGCTTATCATAGTATTTATGTAGGTTTACACGCATATTTGTTTAAGACAGTATGTAGGGTTAACATAGTATTTATGTAGGTTTACACGCATATTTGTTTAACACACTATATAGGGTATCATTCATGCTGGTTTAACATAATATATAGACCTATGTGGGTAACGGATACATTAGCTTAATACAGGATGTATATAGGTTAACCTGCATGTTGGTTTGACACAGTATATACGGCTATTTACAGTATATTGCATGCTGGCTTAACATAGTATATAAGCCTATATATGTTAACATGAATGTTGGTATGTATATAGGTTGCGTGACTTTTTTTAATTATATTGTAATATTTGTTGACCGTCACCTACGTGGGCGTGATAGGTTATGCATTGGTAGCTGCCTTTACGTAGCTATGGTGGTATGCACTGGTAGCTATACCATATAGTACTTCCCATATTATACGGTTGCCTGCCTGAGGCTCTACCTGATAGAAGAGGTGAAAATGTGTGTATAGCTCAGATCATAAAGGCTTTGGCAAGTGGTATAACGACATAGTAGGCCCATGTAGGGAATCTTGTATGTCGGCCTAACATAGTATGTATGTAGGCTTACACGCGTGTTGATTTGACACATTATGTGGGCTATATTGGCCTAACATAGTATATAGATTTATGTAGGTTTACATGCATATTTGTTTAACATACTATATAGGGCTATCATGCATGTTGGCTTAACATAGTAATATGCCTACACACCTTACTGCGACCGTTTGCGTTGTGTTGCGTAAGCCTACCGAGCCCCTGCATTGGTGATAGTTCGATTTCCCGCAAAATCTGTTGACTATTTCAACCCAATGTATAATTGTTGGTCGGTTAAACTTAGCGTTTAGTGGAAACGTTGGTCGTTTGATCTAACCGATCATTTTTTATCAATTTCATATATTATTAAAAACAACCCCGCTTAAAGGTCCACTCTAGTGTGAATTTACCTAAGGCCTTTTCTCGAGGGTGGCTTTACTTAAGGGCTGGCTTCGGGATGGCTTTACCTGAGGCCTTGCTCCAAGGTAGCTTTACCTAAGGTCTAACTCCATGGTAGCTTTACCCCGAGCACGACTCCAGGGACCGATCATTTTTTGGCAATCTGATATATTATTGAAAACTACCCTCAGGTGAACCCACCCCGCATCTATTCAACACATACTATAAACGTACCGCGTACAGTTGTTTTGTCATTTGATACAACCGATCGATTTTTGGTAATTTCACATATTATTTAAAACTACCCCTGGTGATTTCATATATTATTAATGTAAACCACCCCCTCCCCTGGGCGACCCCCAGTTCGAACTCACATATACCCAATATACACTCCAAAGACAAGCCACAATTTCTTACACTAGGCGACACCATCTTGTTTTTGGAGCAAAATCATCCCCCATCCCTGGGACAACCCCCATAACCTCAAACAGCAATCAAACATACAACACTTAGGGGTGGGGTAGGTAAGGTGCCGTAATGTTTCGTCCCAAACTTTCCTCCCTTCTACTCAAACCATTACAAAATACTTTTCCACTACATTTACCAACATGCTTACCAGAACAAGAAGGCCCTCGAAGTCCTTCAACATGGACATCTACAATTACTAACACCGGAACCATTACTAAATATTTTTCCACTACCAACATGCTTACAAGAACAAGAAGACCCTCGAAGTCCTTCAAAATGGACTTTACATCTACGTCACAATTACTATCAATACCAGCATGCCCACCAGAACAAGAAGGCCCTCGAAGTCCTTCACCATAGACTTTACATCTACGTCACAATTACTATCAATACCAACATGCCTACCAGAACAAGAAGGCCCTCGAAGTCCTTCACCATGGACATCTACAATTACTATCAAACAGAACCATTACAAAATATTTTTCAACATGCCTACCAGAACAAGAAGACCCTCGAAGTACTTCAACATGGACAATCTACAATTAACAACGGATGCTGGACAATATACACACAGAATCGAACGTGGATCGATTCTAATAGCGAAGATTCTGTGTGTCAGAGCACCAGAGCACAAAGACCTTCTTGTACTCGCATTTAACACTACAACACAACTGCCTACTTTTATTATTGTTATATTTTAATTATATTATATTACTCGTAATTGTATTTATATTTAGTTTTATTATTTTATTCTTGTTATATTTTAATTATATTATATTGTGTGCGTATTATATTTTCTAAAATTATGTTTGTGTGACTGTTGGTGTGCGGGCTATATATTACACGTATTTGTATTTATATTTAATTTTATCATTTTATTTTTGTTAGATTTTAATTATATTATATTTGTAATATGTAATATTGAGTTTTATTCTAGTCTTTATATTGTCAGATTTTTATTTTATTTACGTATCTGTATAATCCTGTATTTATATTCATATTTTTAACACAATAAATTTATTTTTATCCAAATACACGTTTTACTCTTATTTCATACAACCAAACCCATTCCCGCATCCAACACTCACAAGACCTACTTGTACCCCCATCATACAGTAACACACAACTAAACGCCTCGTAGCTCAGTCGCTAGCGTCACACGCCAGCAAACCAAACGTCCTAGGTTCCATTCCCGAACGCAGAATTATATTTTTTACAACAAAAACTTACGTCACCACCAGAACAAGATGGCCCTTCCGCTCCTCGACCAGCAACCCACCAGGGGCTGGGCGTCGACGCCATCTTCACTACCATCGACCTATCAAACAAAAGGGGCGGGGCATAGGAAGGGGTGGGGGTAACAAATACTGCTCTCTCATTGGGGGGATAAAGTATACCCATTACTACTGACTATCAACTAGAAAATAAGAAAAAATGTATGATACATTCACCTTTTATTCTGAAAGATAATATTTAAATAATATTTGGGAAACTGTATTCAACAAAATATGATACAAATATAATCTATATCCTGAAATACATTTTCCCGTGTTTAGTTATACATTTAATTATAAAATCGAAAGAAATATCTTGATTTTTGCGGTTATATGATTGTTTTTCTTAATAGATTGAATTGAAACTATATGTCAAAAATATGAAGGTACTTTGTGGAAAACTTTTCAAACTCAATATTGGAATGATATACAAGAAAACATTAGCTATGTGAAAAAAATTGTGTTAATTAGATGGCCTATTTGAATAATTGTGTAAAGATAGTTTAATTGACTATAACCTATTAATATCACCAGACATACCGATAGAACATTCTTTGATCTAATATTTAGACAATCTTGCACAAAATATCTAATAATTTCTTATTCTATCGTTTATTCTCACAACATGCTATATGATTTACATAAATAAGAGTATATAGGTATGTTTTAAAAACCGCCCAAAAATTGAGTATTAAAAGAATAACCTTGAATTAAATCATCATTATGTTTTCTCTTCATGTTAAGGAATGATTGAAAATAAAGTTTTTTGTGAATTAATGAAATGTTACTTGCTTCACTTACAAATTATGAAAATTTCCATTTTTGTTGATACCATACCAAAATTTTTCTTTTTACAAAACTCTATCACAAGTGGTAAATTAGGGTTAGTATTGGGAGAAAAAAACAAAATTTAATTGGACACAATATATTGAGTCAACATTTAGGAGGCTATTGTCTGCATATTTTGAGTGGTATTAAAGTAGAAATGGAAATAATAAATAAAACGCGTTTCTCCGATTGAAGGTGTAACCTTAAATCAAATTCTAAAACCACACGTAGAATACAATACCTTTAGGTACATCACCGTAAAAAAAATGTCTTATCGGAGTGTTTTTTGTTAACGGGTTCTATTAACTTGTACGTGATACTGAGACCCATTAGCTAAGGGCTGCAAAGTTAAAATACAAACGTTACATCAACCCCCTTATTTTACAATCATTGTTATTATTAATTTTTTAAAAATAAATATTAAAAATAAATCAATGTTTAGATTTGTTTACGGTTAAAAAATTAACAATAATTATAAAGCAGACAGTGAGAAAAGTTTTCATTTTATTTCAAAGATTTAATACAATTTTTTTTTTATATTGTACTAACACACACACAAACACACACACACACACACACACACACACACACACACACATACATATATATATATATATATATATATATATATATATATATACTTTCGAAGAATATTTTGTGTATTCACTAATCACTTTTACCATATACACTTAATTCAGAATCTTAGTTGGTATTCATAGGAGTTACCTTTAGAAAATTAATGGTACCCTATCAAGAGATTTTCGAGAGTTTCTGTTGATGCTCGACAATGAGAATACCATTAATCTTTGAAAGTTAACTCGCATAAATAATAAGAAATATTCTTGGTCAAGTTCATATAGTGAAATTGATATAAATATATATATATATTATTTGTCAAAGATTACAAGTTTTAAAAATATTTTAAAAAATAATACTGTCCAACTTGAAAACATAAAGCTTTTTAGTCACTTAATCATAAAATCCATTTTAATTTATTCTTTATACATAACTGATGTTAATCGATTTTTTATAGCTAGTTATAATTATAGCAATTAAATGCACTTAAAAAGGATATTAATTTAATATTGAAGTTGTTTTAGTATCATACAGTGGTATATATATATATATATATATATATATATATATATATATATATATATATATATATATATATATATATTTATACGGTAAATAGTTATTATTTGGAGTACATCTGTTCATTCTGCAGTGCATACATTCGGAGTTCCGACCTTTCGCTAGAATCACATCTACCATTAACGAAGTGAATCCAACAACAGTTGAAGAGCGAACTCTGTTGTTGGGTTCACCTCGTCAATGGTAGATGAGACTAGGCGAAACGTCGGATCTGCGACTTTATGCACTGCAGAATGAACGGATGTACTCCAGACAATAATTATTTATCATATTTTTCCATCCGTGAAGGAATACGTATCAGCATATATATATATATATATATATATATATATATATATATATATATATATATATATATATATATATATATATATAAGAACTTACCATGGAAACTTTTCTACCCCTCATTTAAATTCCAATATGGTCTTGACATTTGTGACTGTGGGGATTCAATGCATTCTTTGTAGATGACTGTCCTTTGAATTAATGTCTAATTATCATAAGATTTTAAAATTGAAAAAATATTTTTTTTAATATTTATTTCGAATATTATAGGACTGGTCCTTATACAATTAATTTATAATATTGTTGATAATATTTTTATATTAATAAATTACAATGTATTTTTGGTGTGTTTGAATGTAACACTAAAAAAAATAAATAAATAAACAAATATTCCGTAATATAAACATTTTACGTTTCCTTTTATTTCAAAGACGATTTACACTTTCTACTGTCCGTTAAAAGGAAATGC
Organism: Prosapia bicincta; assembly: GCA_036971475.1. Lineage (NCBI taxonomy): Eukaryota > Metazoa > Arthropoda > Insecta > Hemiptera > Cercopidae > Prosapia > Prosapia bicincta. The sequence continues at coordinate 233,599,624 of JBAIZL010000004.1, forward strand.
TATTTGTATTTGACTTATTAAACAACTCGTGTTTCATATTTTTTATGACAATATATTTAATTTTTAATATTACCGATACAAGGCCATGCAATTCTCTTACTACACCGTTTAACAAAACCCTTTGGGCCAGTGTGCTATATTTGCCTCTGTACACTAGAAAAATTATTTTTGAAATAATCAAATGAGTCAAGAAAAATCAGAATGGAGCCAATGACTAAAATCAAAGATTATTCTTTTAAAGTGTATATAATAGAATAAAGCTGTATTTATATATTTGTGTCATATATTCTTGATTAGGTTCATATAGTGTAAGTGATATATACTGTATATATATATATATATATATATATATATATATATATATATATATATATATATATATATATATATAATTTATATTCAATTTAAATAAATGCTTTTAAACCTTTACGAATTAATGATACTACGTGTGGCTATAAAGTAACGGAAATTTTGTGGTAGCTCATTTAATTTCTTATTTTTACAACTTTTTTTTCATCCCATTCAATATATTTCCCTCCCCTATCCCTACAAGTCTCTATTCGACTTTTCGGTTTTTCGAAATTGTGTTTTAATTTATTATTCAAATCGTTGTTCATGTTCTACGTCGCCTTTTCATTTACTCCGCCAACTGTATTAAATCTGGTTCCACTTGAGGCTTTCAATAGTTTTGGGAACATATAAAAGTCACACGGTTCAAGGTCAGGTGAGTAGGGCGGATCCAACGAATACCGGAATAAAATGCTTGGCTAAACATGATTTCCCAACTAATGGAGTCAGTGTGAGATGGAGCGTTGTCTTGATCTAGAATCCATAATTTGTTTCCCCATAGCTCCGTTTGCTTATTCTTATACGGAGGGTAGAAAAAACTCAATATTACACCCTTTGTTCACTCAATTTTCAAGTTTATATGGAAAATAAACCAAGAATAATAGATTATTGCTAAATAATTCAAACTATATTCAAGATCAAAAATTAACCGCATTGTAGATTGATAGAGAACTCAAAACTCTCCTTTCACCTCAGCGTCTAGATATAGAAATGGAATATGTAAAATCTACAGCTCAATTTAATGGGTATTATCGTATTATTTTAAATGCTAATTTTGTAAAATGTAAGGTTATGAAATTAAGAAGAGATTCCACCACCTTCCATCCGGAATAGGGAAGGAGAAAGACTATAACTAGGTTTAAAGAGCATCTAGCTGTTATTCAAAATGGGAGGCCGGATATGTCTAGCGTGACTGTACACATCTTGTCTGGTGGCCATGAATTATGTATGAATTGTGTTGAAGTTAGCCAAACGGTGTTCACTTACATGTTGCCCAAGAGTTATGAAAGTATAATAATGGCAAAAATAGTGGAAATTCGTTGATGAACAATTTACTGGTTCAAGTTCATTCTTTTTGCTGCGACCAAATACATGACTGTATTCTTTTTTTCTTCAGTTGTAATTATAGTTTAAATAACTGATAGTTTATTTTTGTTTTATTTTATTGTTTTTTTAATATTTAGTATACATACTGTCTTGTATATACGTTTTAAGTTAGATCTGTCACGATAGGTCAATTCTGAGCATGTCCTTGTTCCTGCATGCAGAGCTGGTATTGGTTAACGAAGTGGGAGCGAGCGAGTACCTGTGTAGGTGTTCCTACAGCAAGTAATCTATAGGAATTTAGTATTTAGATCCCAGTGTGTTTTTGACCTTCTCATGATGCTAACAGTGTTAAAGTAAGGTGCCAAAGGTGTTTAAATATTTGTAGCTAGGGTTGTTGTTGTTTATTTATAATAATGCATTATTAAATAAAAGATAAAAATTGGACTGAAGTAAATGTTGGTTTTTCAAAACAAAATGTTGGTGTTTGATAATGCTTAGAGTAAAACCAGAAAAAATCAATTATTTAAATACATCTTAATACCCTTATTTCTCTTCTAATAAAACATTAGTTATTTATGTTTAAAGTGTGAGATTCACTTGTGCTAGATCACCTAAGCTGGTAACCTATATCAGCATAATATCCTATTCCATTGAATGGCTTGTTCCATTTCAGTCTCCACTCTCTGTCCTGTCACACTGTATTCTATAAGACAATTTTCTCCCTGATGTTATTCCTTAGCTAGTTGTCCGAGTTTATCTATTATGTGCCTAGTTTTCTCATTGCTTTAGTTCTTATCTGTCGCTTCGCCTTTTTTGTGTCCTCACTGGTGTTCATTATTTCGGCTTACCTACATTGATGTTTGATTCTAGTTTACTTTTACAGGTTTTCTTGGTTTCTCATCGCATTACTCCAAGTAATTTATCATATTGTTTGAGAAATAACTGATGCTTAGGTAATACATTGTTGTTTTATATTGTGGTCACCCATTTTACATATATTTTTTTCTCAATTGCAACTTTCAACTATAATATAAAGAAAACACTGACAACAGAAGGTAATAATTATAAATAAACTCACTATGCTTACCCAATTTATTTAGGCTGTTATGGAATGTAAATTATGCTTCACAAAAAAAACATGTAGTCCTGATATTACAAAAATTGGGAAATGTTTGAAAGGTTATTATCACAGTTTTACATAAGTAAACCTCTAAAGACGTTTGTATTCTTATTTATTCACACAATTAATAGAGTAGCGGTACTCTGGCTATAGGTAGGCCTAACTAATACTTAAACAATAAAACGAAAATCTTTAGAATATATACTAAATGAATATATTGTGGCTTTTTGAATAATCGAATTGTTTATGTTATAAATATTTATCAGAATATTTGTATGATACCCTTTATCATTAATTATTACTTATTGAAGCAATATTGAAAGATTAGGATTATCGAATACAAATTCTCCATATATAATTGTTCTAATGAGTGGGGCAATCGATTTGTAGACTTTATGAATTATCTAACCCTGGTATGTAGGCTGGAATTTGTTCCTTGTAGGTCATAGTGGTACCTAGTGATCAGCCTCTTCTTTCATAGGTCATCATTAAACTAATTATCTAACTTTACCAAAATACCTGCTAAATACATAACTGGCAGAACTTTCTTTATCACGCTAATTTTAATAAACCCCTAATAAATATTATTTTGACAAAACAATGTAAACAATGGATGGTCATTTATATGAAGAACCTACATCCTTCTTATTAAAACACTTGTCAAAGACTCGACGATTTTTTTTTTCACTCGTCAAATTACACCGATTATCGGTCTAAAAGCGATAGAAACGTTTCATTAAAATTATTTCTACTATTAACAACTAGCTCACAAAGGCTAAAACAAGGACCTATTTCTTACTTGAACTTTTATTTTAAATTTATAGGTTTTTATTTTTTGTAATACATCTCTTGTAAAAGACTACCTCTCTAAGTTCTATCTGCAACCAGAATTACATTTAACAGCTGTGTTACCAAACCCCCAGACTTGAAGAACATTACTTACGGCCCTCACTACAGACCTATGTTACTCTTCAAATGTCAGCATTTTTTATAGAATTTAAAGGTTGTAATGAATATATTTTCGTAGGGACAAGTCATAGATTTTATGCTAAATGATTATGTTTTAATATAATCTTGAATCAATTTTAATATAAAATAGAGTTATACATCATTATCGTACGTGATAGCACGGTTTTATATGAGACACTACCAAAATCGTATTTCTGAAACACTGAATTAAATAGAGCCAAAACCAAACAATCACTTGTACTCAATCGGCGTTAGTTTAAATTTCAACCGTAAACACATGTATGACGACGATGTTGTAATAATTGACCCAACGATTTTCAAAATATTATTGTTAATTAATTAATGTAATTTAGCTTGTATCGAAATGCATCTATAAAACAATAAAATAAGATATACTAGCCTGAAGTAATGATAATAATACTCCTCAAATCCCATAGTTATAACGCTGAATATATATGTGTATATATATATATATATATATATATATATATAAATTTAAATAAATAAATAAATATATATATATATATATATTATAACGTAAGAGGCTTTAAAATACATATAGTTAGTAGCTACAAAAATTATCTGTACAAGGGTTAAGCAAAGAGAAACACAGATAGTTTGTAAGGTGCCGACAAGCAGGTACCATTTCATTATTCGTTTTTAGGAAAGCTATAAACTGTGTGCTGGGAACTATTGACAATAGAAAGGGCCCAAGCTTGTTAAGGCGGGAAATTCCAGTAAGCGATAACCTGGGAAATAACGCCGTATCGTTAGGTGTGTTAATTGTGAAAGATGTGGGAAACTAAAAAAAACGTATTGGTAGAGGGAGAGATTATGGATTTTCATAAAAACTAAATTAAACAGGAAACAAATTAGAGAGATTCATAAGAGGGCGGACTGATTGGTGAGGAAAAAAGGTGGCAGTGTTGTAAAGGGGTAAAATGTTAAAATAAGTAAAGAGTTTTATTGTTTTTATAAATAAATTTTAAAAAAGTGCGACGTAAGAGTTTTTTTTGTAAAGAATTGGGAAAGTAAGTTTGTTTTGTGTCAAGTGTAAGCGCAGAAGGTACCAGCAGCCAAGATTCCAGGAGCTCTACAAAACCATTAGTATTCTTTGGATATAAGTTTAGCAACAGACATCTATAATATAGTAAACTTCAGAACAATTTTAATTTCAATACAATTCATAAAAATTAATCTAGTTTCACCATTTCTAATTTAATAAAAAAAAACTCCCGTAATAGTGACCCGCGAGCAAGAACAAGATTTAATACTGAATTTAATCAACTTTGTTATGTTATTTTATTAGAAAACCTAAAGCCTCAAGAGTCCACCTTTTATATTGTATTGTTAGTTAGGAAATCAATACTGTCACTGAAAAATATTAATATAAAGTTGGTATAATGTGTAGAGTTAAATGTGGAGAAATAAATGCAAGTGATGTTAAAATTGTATATGATTGTTAATTCTTTATAAACCTGAAGGTGTGACATTAGATAGGTAAGGTATTTACATAACATAAAAGTAACTTATATTTAACAAAAGTTAAGTTATAACATATGCAATGATATATAGAATAGATGTGGATAAAAAAAGGCTTTCCTCGGATCAGTTAAGGTATAGGTTTAAATTAATCGCACTACCAGTAGCAAAATAATAGCTGCTGATGTGATTCTCTTGGTTTGACGTTTAGTCAATTACAAAAGCGGCATGAGAGGGAATCTCTAAATAGATGTGTCAGTTACGTTGTTGGTTGGTTTTATTTCAATGTGAATGTGTGCAGTAGCATATTGTAAGCAATATATTCTACAAACATTATACCATACAATTTTGCAGTCATAAAGCATATAGTGCAATGTTTTTAAATGTATATATATATATATATATATATATATATATATATATATACAGTGTATATATTTAATTAGTATATTTATTAAATTACATATATTCGTTACATAAAAAAAATACTAATTTCTAAAGTGGTTTTTTGGATTAGAGGTATTAAAAACATTCACATTTGCTTTATAACTGAATGACCGAAACAAAATGAGCTCTTAGTTGTATTCTTAGCTATATCATAGTTATTCTAGTATTCTGATAAAACGTTATTATTCCTTTCGCTTGGAAAGAGTTTCAATTAAAATGATATTGGAATATTTTAAAATAAACTCATGATTTTTCTTATAGGTATAGAAAAGCATATAACATTTTTTTATTATAACAATATCTTAATCTTTATGTTTGGAATTATTTCCTTTTTATCAATATTCTGTTTTAATTTTTTTACCTTATTAACAGTGGTGAGTAATCAATTGCTTTTGCGAAACAATTCGAATAGTTTTTACGTTCCATATCAATAAGTTAGTGTCAATCAATAATAATGATATCTATTTTACATTTATATCTTGTACCTATATTGTACACTTTCCAGAGTGAAAGCTTATCAAATGGTGGCAGATTGAGATTAAGTAATAGTAGAGTAAAATATTGGTCCGTTACTTAAATATAGAATTATGTTTCTTATATTTGTGTAGGTAAATTATAAGTAAATATGTAGTTGTAGAGCAGATCGACCAGCTTGAAATAGTTTGTAAGTATCACGGAATAAACAATCTTTTACTTACTAAGACGAAGTATTTTTAACGAAGAACCATCCTACGATTGTTATTTCACAGTTAAATAGAACTGTTATGGAACGGCATTGTAGCCAGCGTTGAAAAGTTACAAAATATGATTTTTTGTGCTGGATAGATAGTGTCTTCTATAATACGTCGCTATAATTTCATATGTATATGTCGAACCAAACATCATCTAGGAAGTTGACAAGGGTGGTTATTACTGAAGCAACATGTCCTACTACCGTTACGTTGTTGCCAAGGCACAAAAACTCACTTTTACTAAAATGTACCCTTTCTTCCACAAGTGATGCCTCTTTTCCGAACACTTTATACTTAGTAGACAGATTTGCAGCAGTGAGCCAGGGACACCATGAATCCGATAATTCCTAGAAGTTTGTTGCTAATCCATGAACGCCCCCTACAAATATTGAGCCCACTTATTTGTCATTGATAATTTTTTATTGCGATTCCTTTCAAGTTTTACTGAGGTGAAGTGGAGTTTTGGGAAGGCCTCTATCAGATACTTAGGGAAAACGATACGTTAGTGATTTCATACATAAACCAGTGTTAGAAATATAAATAGGGATTTAATATACAGCTTTTTTATATGCCTTGTCCTTTATACGCCTAACATTATTAAACACCGCGTATAGCCATGGATTAGTTCTTACGTCATTTGTAATAGGTTTGTATGCGGGTATAATATAATATGTATATAATATATATATATATATATATATATATATATATATATATATATAATATAATATATAATATGTATGAATTTTTCACTTGATGTTCAACGTAGATTATGGGTAAACAACGAAGATAACCGGTTATCAGTCCTTTATTGATTAACGTAATATAATGTTTCAGAAGTCAAATTGAGTGTAGAACCTTCACATAACGCTTTTATCAATTACTTTAAAATCTATAATTATTTTTGTTTGCATAGTTTCTCTTCATGCAATAAAAAATCTTTTTATTCAATACCTTGGTTTGCAGAATGTATATTGAAGTCTCACTTTGAAAAGAAAAATAACAATGTTTCCTAAGACTTCTTAACTATTTTAAATGTTATTACATATTTATCATTGTTCAAATTTAACTATCTATACAAATACATTTTTGTTTGTCCTTTTTATTGCATAACAAGATGAATTTTTTGGGTTTACAGTAGTTACACTGATAAAAAAGTATTTATTTTTATAAAAAAACTTATGCACGTTTGATATATTTATTGAAACATTTATTGTACATAACAGTTGCCAAACAAATCTTTACATTCCAGTTGGAGTTTCTTTTTCACCAGCCTTTGCATCGTAAACGGCTATACTACACAAACTAAAAATAAATATAATCTCTTTATAGAAATAAAATATTTTTACATGATATATAATACGAATTCACCCTCAATAAGAAAACATTGTTTTCCTAAAGTATGAAAATTGGATAAGACAAAGTTCTGAAGTAGAAGATGTAGTTGGACGTTTGTCTTGGAACAGTTTTAATAGTCAGGACCGAAAGTTTGATATACTTCTAAGTAGGTTAACCCGTTGTAACGTTCTGCCCTTGTACCTAGGAATTTATCTCTATTTAATGTGTTATTTTGCTTATTCCAACAATTGATATTTACTTACCAGGGCATCTAGTCCTACGTCACAGCTCAGGCAGGGACTGTTCGTCTGTAACGCCCTTCCAAATCTTGAAGATAGAATTAGGTTACGTTCGTAATAACTATTGAATGTTTAAAAGACAATAAAAATTTATTTGTAATGTGAAATGTAAGAGTTTAAACAAATTACACATCAATTAGTTAAGAAATCACCTATTACATTACTGCCAACTAATTTATTATTACAAGTTAAATATCATTGAAAGTACCGTTAAGTGGTACGTTAAGTAATAAGTTTTAGTTTTTTTTAATCTTACAATCAAGAAACAATTGTAGGTACCGTTTATGTGTTATACAATTGTCATGTCGGTATTATATTTAGGTAGTATTACGATACATTTATCCTTATTACACTAAAACGTACCTTGTCAACCACGTAGCTTGTATCACACTATTACTTTCAATTTAGCACAGCACATAACTGCACTTACACGAAAAGTACAAAATTTAATTAAAGAAAATCATCGAAATGCTTCGCCTTCTTCCTTACGTACTACTTATTAAAGTACTGCCGGCCTCCACATATTTAATTATTGAATGATTGCTGGTTTTCTAAAAAATTGTCGAAATATTGGGGTAATCTGCACTTCACAACTGTCTCGTCCAAAGACCTCTATAAAGTGGGGAGTTGGATGTTCCCGCGAAACCCGTCGCGCCAGAATCCCCAACTTTATATTCGTATTTCATTGGTTCCTGAAGTTATCCCATGTTGACGTAACATGACGTGATTTCGACCGATTCCCTTAACTCACCACCTCGTACGATAATTTACATGATTTGGCCGCTAGGAGCGCCTTACTCCCTACATTACAGTACCAAGTGTTCACATAGAAAACAAACATTTTCTTTTATGTCGGCTTGATCTTATGATTAGGTAAAAATTAAAAATATAAATTAATGTATATGTAATACCCAATGACTTGAAAGTGTTACACCGTATTTGATTACGTGAAGAAATTCAACCTTTTTAATAATTTGCTGACGCTTTACAAGTGATTCCTATAAGTGACACAGCCCATATGTATGTCAAGTAATACTGCAGAGATTTAACTAAAAAGAATATTATTTTTCTCCATTATTCCAAGAAATAACCTAAAAAAAGAGAGTGAAACAACTCTTTGGATCGTGATTGACGTTCGGAAATGATAAAAATTTTAACATTTGACTTTATCCGACCTAAAACCACGTTTTCTTACATCTTATTACGTAATATTATTTTTAAGTCTCTACTACTAATGCCTAATCGAGGGGCATGGCGCTACACCGCTTTTAAAGAGATACAAATAATCAGTACTTTCAGAATTCAACAATAAAAAGTATTATTGTAATTATTATTTTTAATAATTGTTCTTGTAATGTGATAAAATTGTAATATCTGTATAGCTAACTATTGTAATCTAGTTCGTGGCTTGCATGGTTCATTATATCATAAAAATTCTTGTAAATAAATTAATCTAAAAGCGACAAGATTAAAACCCAGGTAAAGCAATTTATAATATTATATTAAACTACTTGTAGAATCAATGGCCTTCAGAAACCTGATTATTCATGTTGGATACAGATATGTTCTTTTTTTTTTAAATACGTTGGTTAAAGAAGTTATATAAAGAAGTGTGATTATTTATGTATATGTTCTTTGCATGTAACAGTAAAACTGGGTCCAAGATACTTACTGAGAGACAAAGGATGGAATAGTAAAATACGGGATCTGGAGAAAAGAAATAATAATTAGATAAGTCTTAGTACCAGTGATTTGATTCCAAGTGTCCAGAGTAGAAAAGTTCCTACAAATATTCAAGGTCGAGACGACCACTTTATTATATTTATTAAGGTGAATATGTTTAAGCTGCTTTTCATATAAAGTAAGTATCTATGAAACTAAACATTTATGCATAATATAAATCAAAACTTGTATAAAAAGTAAACCAAACTGACTGATAGGAGTGGATATAGATATTGATTTATTTTTAACATCAACTATATATATATATATATATATATATATATATATATATATATATATATATATATTATAAAACAACATAGGTTATTCAAATACAAGAATATTTATTAATTTTGAATAACCTTGTATTTGAATAACATACGTTGTTTTAAAATATTAAACAAGAAAACGTATTTTATATTTATATGTATAAATATAAATGTATAAATATGTATATGTATATATATACCTATATATATATTATATATATATGAATGTTTGTATATATGTATGTATGACTTCTGTGTTATTAAACCACTTAACCGTTTGCCATGAGACTCTGGGTACATTCTTGGGTTTCTGGTGTAAGTATGTCTTAGGGGTGTACTCAGGGAGGTCACAAGGAAAATGTGAAACCCCCCCCGCTTTTAGTGGCCAAAGTATCATAAAATATGCCTTTCTATCATATATTATAAGACATTTTAATAATTCATTCCAAATTTTGTTTGCTAGGCAACGCCCAACAATGTATGATTATTTTCCAACACTTTTCAAACAATACAAATAATTCTATGTATATACGAAGTACACACACACACACACACACACACACACACACATATATATATATATATATATATATTTAATTAGTAACACTGTTTAATTGTATACACGATCACTTACACTTAATTATACTTACACTGATTGAACTTAAATAGCATTTCCTCATTTTCGAACAGCATCTGAGACTAAAATTTCCCAGGTGTGTAACTTATAAGCCGTATACCGGTACCGTTATACTTTTGGTTTCACTGTACTGTGGGAAATTTTAGTTTCTTTTGAGGTAAATTTTGTTAAGTAAAATGCCATATTTTTATATTTTAATTTGTATTTGTTCGTTTGTTATATTATTTTTGGTTCATAAGAGTGTCATTTAGAGGATATTTCGTAGCATTTATTAGATGTATATTTTCTAGCGTGAGGAATGTATGGTTATTTTTATGGGATGTGTAGCTAAGTTTGAATTGTAAGTGTTTCTTTTGATGTATGATCTGAGGTAATCTTACTATTGGTCTTTTATAATATTTTTTGTTTGGGCACTGTATTATTTGTTGCAGTCTGGGCATTCGATTTCACATATTTCCTTAATAGGTATGGGCCATATTTTATTTCCGGTTTTCTTATTTTATTGATTATCCTTCCTATATTTTGTATGCTACTTTATTGTAGCTATTTATTAGTATTCTAGTTATTCTTTTTATATTGTATCCTGTGTATGTGAATGAGGCCCATTATTTTCTTGTTTGTGATTCATGTTTAGGTGGTTTTAATGTAGTTAATATTTTCGAATAAAATTTGTCAATTGTTTTTTTATTGTAAAACGTTTTGGGGGTTTGGGCTATTTAAATGTAATGTTAGTTCTTTTATTTGTCTTTAATTTTTAGTAGAGTTCTTAGCATTTTTTATAAGAGGGTAAGCAATCATTTTATGCTGGGGAGGGGGAGATGATTAAAATAGGTATTGTGTATATGATTTATGTAGGTTTCCTAAAAATTAGGAATTCAGTTTTATTTATATTTCTTGTTACTGTTAGGGCTATATAATCTATTTTTATGTTTATTATTTCTCCCATGGGTATTTTATGTTACGGTGCATGTGGTTGTTTTGTTTTAATGGATATTTGGGGGGGGCGATATAAACAAATCGTCAACATGCCGTAAGCTATACCCGTTGGGTTTGTTTGTTTTTATGATTTGTGTGATTATTTCGTCAGGGTTTGGGAGGTAAATTTGTGATATTATATTTAAGAAGGTTGATCCCATTGCTAAGCTCCCTGTTTGTATATATATATATATATATATATATATATATATATATATATATATATATATATATATATATATGCTATTAACAAATGTGAAATAATTTAGGTTTAGTACGGTATTTAGGCTCTTTGTTATTTGATTTGTGTATTATGAATTGGTTTTTGAGATTAGATGAATTATTTTTCTAAGTTTGAATGATCTCTTTTATTGACTTATTAGAGTACAAGTTTGTGATTAAATAGATATAAATATAATGTTTTATGTATGGATTTTAGTTTGTGGGTTAAATTAATAGATTTGTTATAGTGTATTTATTTTCTTGACTAATTTTTTTTTTAGGTTATGGACAAATACTTGAGCTGTTTTATCGGAGGGTGCTTGTTTTTTATTTATTATAGGTCTTATGAGATTGTTGATTTTATGTATTTTGATCTTCATCAAAATTTATGAGCCCTCGCTTTCAATCTAGGGGGATTTGGATTGTTTATTATGTTTTGTAATATGTAATAATATTTTGGGTGAATACATTGTTATTGTTTTTAGCTTTTTGTATGATTTTGTTTTGGTATTTATTAGTAGGATATTGTTTAATGCTATCACGTTTTTGCACCTAATGATTTGTTTTGTTTATTCTATTCTGTTTTTCATATTATTACAGTAGCGTTGATTTGTCCGTTTAGTTCCTATTATTTCATTTTTATGTAGTTTTTATTTCAAATTGTTTTCGTGTTTGATTGTTGTTGTGATTTGCTTTTGTGATTTTCTTGTTGATCTCATACGATGCGGTGTCTCGTAAATTATATTTGGTTTCATTATTTATATAAATATTTGCTAGTACTCTAGTAGGTATGAAGTTTTCTATTGAGTTTTGTATATTTGGTTTGATGTTAGTTTTGATGGGTGGAATTTATGATTCGATGTGAAATTGTTATTTTCTTTATCTATAGGCTAGCTAGGTTTTTTATAGAAAGAATTAAATATCAATTTCTTTGAATTTTGTAATATTTATAATGTAATTGATTTACGTTATGTCTTTAGGGTTCATGAGTTCATAAATGTTTGGTTTCATTTTTGACACTCTTATTAATGCATTAAAAGAAGATTCATATGCTCATTTTCATGAAGTACATAGATGATAATTCCTTTTCACATCAGTAGGTTGTTGGAAATGGTGGACTTATCATCATTGCCTTGTCGTTGATTGCTTTTTAGTCTATAAGTAGGTACTGTCAACCAAAGGTCTTCAATAATCTAGATATAATTACATATTTTATTGCGCACTGCTGGTGAGGTCTAGTAGTATATTTTGTTTCTCTTCTGAAATACTCTTGTTATTTTGAATTTCATGAAATCATAACGGAGTACCTTTTTAGGTTTTCATCAGAAGACCCCAAAAACTCCTCCAAAGTGAAAATTCGTAAAACGGCATTTAGAGATATTGCATTTATTCAGTATTTATTTCCCACAACTCACCTTTTTCAGCTATGACACTAACTTTGTCTTCAACTTTGAACAAATCTATATTGTTGCCTTGTTATTCCTTCCTATTAGTTCACACCCTCTTTCCATATATTTATATATCTAATTCTTATTTCTTAACGTTAGTAAAATACTTTTTAATCATCCACTCTCATAAAGAGAAATAGAGAGCGATAGATATTATACTAGAATGAATAAAATAAATATCTTTACAGAAGAGAAAGAGGGGGTTCGAAAAAAATGAAAAGAGAAAAGAAAAAGAATATTTTGAAGAAGGAAGGAAGAATATATATCGTAAAAAATATATTTTATTACTAAGAAAGGAAAATGAGAGAGAGAAAAGAGAGAGATACAGAGAAGAGATAGAGAGAAGAGAGAGAGAGAGAAAAGAGAGAGAGAAAAGACAGAGAGGGAAAAGAGAGAGAGGCAGCAGAGAGAGAGAGAAGACAGAGAAAGAAGAGAGAGAGGGAAGACAGAGAAAGAAGAGAGAGAGAGAAGAGAAAAAGAAAGAGTGAGAAAGAGAGATAAGGGGAGGGAGAGAGAGATGGAGAGAGAGAGAGAGAGAGGGAGAGAGAGATACGTGGTATAAAAATGCAGTTGATTGCTTAAATATCATAGGAATGTTGTGTTGGCTATTTTTTAATTCAAACAAAATCATTTTAGACGAAATCTCTTCAGGTCTGTTTTGTTTTTTAAATTAAATATGTAAGTACAATATAAATATTAAAATATAAAATAGAAAAATATATTCTCCAATTTTTTAAAATGTTTTCAAAACATGGTTTTATTATGAAAATTAAATTTGATCATAAGAAAAACGTTTATTGCATTTAAGAATTTTTAAAGTCAAATTTAATATAATGTAGCAGTAATACAAAAATATTAAGGTCAAACATTTTCCTGAAATTTTCTTAAACGATAGATATCGTTCTACTTGCATTGGCTAGTTATATATATATATATATATATATATATATATATATATATATATATATATATATATATATAAAGTGTAGGTATCCCTACTCTTACTGTGGTCGGTCAAGTTGCACCCTCTCGATATGATCCAAGAATGGTTCCCTCCGGAATCTATTAGAACTCTGAAATGTTGGCGAGGTTCCGACGGCCATATTTGCAAAGTAGTGTCCCTGAGACATTAGAAACAGTTACTTCTTGTTAATAGAAGGCAGGCATGTATTTTCAAAACATTCAAATGTGTTTGCGACACTTTTGTCAGTGACATCCTATGGATCCCTAAGATAATGGGCCCCGGGGACAACCTGTTGGAAACCACTAGACTAATACTTTATTTATACACTAGCATTCGATTAAACAATATATTGTGATTAGTTATGTAGTTAAATATTCCCAAAGCTATTTTCTTATTCACTCGAAGCATTAAAATAGTCAAAGCTACGAAACCGAACGTACATTTTATTGTTTCAAAACCCCAGGTATATGTTCCTAATCGCATGAGAAGGAAATCCTGTGAAGTTTATTCGCTCTAAAAAGCAACGCAGCGATAAATATGTCTAAGCATAACAAGCCTTTTTATGCCTCATTCATTTCCTTAGTGCCTATTTACTTTGTGATTGCTGAGTTTCAAAGTTTTCTGGGGATATTAACAATGTTCAGTTATTTAAGACGATAAAAGATCGATACCTTTTAAGACTAAAGTTTTTATTAAGTCATTTCAAGTCTAGTATGCATATGCAACAATACGTTTAAAATAAGATTGTACATTTTAAAATTGTTACAAGAACACACATTTATAGGGTTCAATATAATACAATAACACCCTGTTAGCATCCAACATTAGGGTATTCTGTAATTCAAATTATCATAAATGGTAAAATTGCAGTGATCAAATATGCTAATCTGAGTCTAGGTTCACTCTCAATTAATAGATCATTTTATATTTATTATTGTAAAACTTGATTAAGTAGGTAGTTACCAATGAATCAGTTTGTGGTATTAGGTCTTCCGTTCTCTTATATTACGAAAATGAGTATAGAAAATTGCTGAATTAGTATAGTATAGTATTTTCATTTTCGAATATTATATTCGGTAAACACATTGATCCAGCATAGTGATTATCGGTTAAATTAAAATGTTATAATTAAATGCTAATAATAATATATATTATCGTTTAATTGGTTATATAAATAATTATTACCGTGGCTCCTTTGTACTATTGGGATGCATTAAAAAAGAAGGTACATTCACCTCACTGCTACCAATCACATTGATGGAATATATTGTGTCTAGCTCCAGCTATGTTCAACCGTCTACCATTATCCAGATCATTATCCTATCATTAGATACCGCCGTTTGACTATAAATACTCGTTTTCTAAAGTTATATTGGCTTTTATAATGGGAAAATTAAAATAAAACGTTTGTAGGTAGAAGAGAGAACCATTTGTCTTTATGTTAGAAGTCACGTACTCTACCTACTACACTTTTCATCCCACACTAATATTTATGAATTCTAAAAAAAATAACACCCATACATGTTCTTAAATTATTGTTATTACTATCCCCATCAAAATATATTGTAAAAGGTTGTATTGTAATGCCTATTTTTTAAAATTTAATGTTACACAAACAATATGAATATAGGGAGTTTCACTTCAATTATGGAAATATAGAATAAACCGAATTCGGCTTATACGAAATAGAACAATTTGGTAAAATTTGCAAAGGCATATGGAATACTTAAGCAGGTACTTTTAATTTTAATATTGTAGTTAATAAAATAATATTAGTAATTATATAGCCGTTTACATATGGTATAATGTAACTAACTACCCTCGTACATGTAAATTGCCGAATTACATTTATTTTAGTGATGTCCGGCCACATATGAGTAAAGTCTTGCGGTAGAGGCATTCACCCAAATATAAATCTTCTACAGTCCTATCAGAAGAAGGATTTATGGATACGTGTGTACTAAAAACAATTCTATGGGGTGTGGCCGTCGTTATAATTTACTATATGTGTGAAGCCGCCCATTAGTGGTTACAACCCTTGTATTTTGGAAAATTGTAATGTTTATAAATCACTAGTCATCGTAATCATTTTAAATCATTAAATCTAATATTTAATCTTTAAATCAAGATGTTTTGTGATAGTGTTTTAAATATTATTCACGATTTATATTATCGGTTTTCATATAAAATTATCGATTTATATATCAAATAAATATTAAGTACGAAGGGTTTACAAATAATATCAAGAAATATAAATGCCTAATTGTACTTTTCCCAAAATTTTAACATTATTTATCAAAACATTTTCCTCCTTTTTTTCTGATATTACTGTGTCTCATAGCTACCAGTTTACAGTATAACTGTAACTGTAATTAATTTTATATAATGGTATCATAACGTTTAGACCTGTTTCTAGGATCTCGTAACACAAGTAGGTGACAGCGTCGGGTTTTTATTTTAACCAATGCATATAAAAGAGTATATCAACTTTATGAAACTAGATTAAGTTTTGGAAATATATAAACATGATTTTACGGTAATTTGAAAGATTGCTATCATGAAAGCAATATATTTTCTCAAAAATATATGTTTCACACGCATATAATATTTCGAGATATAGCTTTTGATTACCCAACACAAAACATAATGTAACCTTTTGAAACATTATACATAAGAAAGTAAAAAGTACATGATACAAACTATAATATATACAAACAAATAATAAGACAGTTTTTCGATTGCAGCAATAAACAACGCATTGATGTTATCACTGTAATGTCGTTTTACAAATTTTAAAAATAGTTAAGATTTAGGAAAATTAACATATAAAAAACTTTGTTTTATGTAAAGTATGTAGTTTTCAAGTCGTGTGATAAAATTAAAATTTAGGTGGAAAAGAAAAAAAAAGCTTGATACAATTTTAAAAAGTTTATATGATGAAACAAAAAATCTGTATCAAGTGAATTGAATATTGTTTTATAATATCTATTAGGGCTGAAATTTATAAAATACCATCACCTCTATAACCGTGTTGTTATAGACACACACTTCACGACACCATTCTAGCCTAAAATGGACGATTGGAAGGGCATTTATATTCGGACTAGGAAGGATTTGTGTCTCATTATGTAGGCATTAGGTAATAAAAACATTAGCATGTATAATATGTAGTAACTTAAAGGATGTTTATAACTGCACATTTTTTATTTATAACATGTATTATTATTGCTAATAATATTATCACTATGTTCTTGTCTTTTTAAAAAATATTAAAAAAACTGTCGGAATGTCCCGTGTCAGCGCATACCAGACTGAAACTGTTTAAACAGATGAGCAAGTTCGTTGTTAAAGGATTTCTCTAGGTTGCGATACCCACCGCTCTTTTGAATTGAGATTGGAGAGAATGTTGTAGGTTTATATTGGCTATTAACTATGGACCATTTAACTTTTTTACCATCACTGCGCGTTTTACATTTTGTTTCAAATAGCAAACCATTCGGTTTTATTAATAGAACGTGTTACATCAAACTGTATGTTTACACTAACAGTACGTTTTACGTGTGAATGAATTTTCATACGTAAAAGAGCTAACGTAACCTGCCGTTGTTCAGTATCCATAAGTGTACTTACTTGTTTAATTATTCACCTGAATTTTGATATTTTTGTAATAATATAGGGGAATATTTTGAACATCTGATAAATTAACATCGGTTGTAACTGCTCAATACAATAATTTTGTCAGAAACCAAATTGTGCAAGAGTTCGTATAATTTATTTAACAAGTATATTATTTTAATTTATTTGTGTCATTTAGTAGTTGGCGATTTTTTTATAACTGCAACGTAATTTTACTTGCTTTTCATAAAAATGATAATTCTAAAAAGGACGAAATCGATTTAAATTTGTTATAATTTAAAGCAGAATAATGTTTTAGGTGAAAAGCCAGTCTTGTTTATGGAGTGTATATTACGAAAATTTTTATTTGTCTTTAAAATTTATTACATCATTTTGGTTGTAAAACAATAAAAAAAAGTATCACATCTATATATATTTCTAAAGGTAAATTGTTTTCAAGGTTTTTTTTATATGGTTATTTTATTTTTCATTGAACCAACCATTCTTGATTACTAAAAAAAATATTATTATTTATATCTTTTGCTGCTATAATCCTTGAAAGTATTTATTTCCGTGAGAATTTATAAGAAAAAAAGTGAAATAACTTCACAAAATACAACAAAAGTTTAAAAAACCTTCATTCTTTAAAAATTCTCTTCATAATAAAATACTCAGTTTCACTACATTTTAATTCATTAGTGTAGGAGAGCTGGGTGACATACTGAATATTCCAATATCATTTTGCAGTGGAACCTGAGGAGCAATTGCGTATAAACGGATGGTTCAAGTGACAAGTAGCCGTGTTTCTTTAAAGAACGTTCCATTAGAAAAACTTTTATTTGGTGTATTTTTATAGTTATTGGATTTTGTTAATATAATAGATATACAAACACTTTGCGAGAATACATAGTGAAAATACGAAAACATGTAAATAGGTATCGTAAATAAAATACACTAATTTCACCTTACGTTGGTATCATTAATTTAAAACTTATTGTATATTAGTCCAAATATGGTAATAAAAGTTGACATAGTTTATGCTCTTCTAGGAATATATTTGTCAAGATGAAGCGTTTACCACCGGCCTTTTGTTACCTTTTTTGAATTTCTTTTCAAAACATTTATTGCGTAAAATGTATTATATTTTAGAAGTATAAACGTCAAAGCAAAAATAACGAGACCTAGAACACAACTAACATTGTTAACCTTGGATGTACTACTATAGGCTAAAACTTCAGTATACAAAAAAATCTGGTATTAATCGGAATCCTGTTTTTCAATAAGTTTTTATTGATTTTTTTATCAGCTGAATTTTGTTATGTTATTTTGAAGAAAGTATCTTCTGTTTTCTATTAATAATGTTTTGTTATTGCAGAGAAGAATGTATCGCTTTGTTCTTTGCAAAAACCGAACTATTTATGAGAAGAAGAGAAAAGTAGCATTTTAATTGTTAAAGTAATGAATTTTATTACTTGTATACCTTATTCTTATCTCTTCTCATCGTCATTGTTTTATAGCTTTTCGATGTGGGACTATTTGTAAATTATGCATAGGTTAATTATGAATACCATACAGTATTAAGCTTCATAATTGAAATCACAGTGATATATAATTTGTCTTTTACTTTTGTAGGTTTTTTAATCTTCACTCGCAGGTAAGTCACTGTCATTAGCTTGGACTGTTTGTTTAAAACTGCAATTAGCCATTGGAAAGTTATATGTTGCTATACTTTAAATATTTTTAAAATATCTCATTGCGTTTACCATTTAAAGTTTTATTGTTGTAAATGGTAGCAATAATATAATAAAATAGACATAATATAACAGGAATACTATAATAAATTTAAGAATCAGTTACCTAGATGAAAGTGGAACAATGATCGTATGATTTATGCATAACTACAAGATTCTAAGAAAATTAATTTTTGAAAACCCCAACGAAATACTTTGACATTTTATGAAACACATCATAATTAGTAGCAATAAATATTAATTAATAAGGTAATTACATAACTCTAACACAATTCTATTATTGGTATTTCGACATAAAATTCATGCGGAAAAGTCGAACTCAGGAAACTGGATTTCTGCAGATAGAGGTTCAAATACATAGAGATAACTTTTTTAAATGTAATTACAGTGTTCAGACTACACAACTATCATTTATGTAACAAATTATACAATTTTACATACAGAAATCACTATAAAGTCTCACACTTTCCTCTACTAAAACCAGATGTAAATGTGTTCGAGATAATTTCGTATATAAATCTAAAATATTATTCTATTCAAATTTTCGAAACAAATCACCAGGCCAAGCAATGTTTTTTTTATATACAGCTACAAAACACAAGAAATACTGTCAGAATCTATTAGGTTGTATTTGTTATTGATTGATTTAAAAAAATGAATTTGTAACCTGTAAAGGGCCCTTTAAGGGTAAATTCTTAGTATAGATTATTGGGAAACGTACGAATGTTCCGAATGTTTAACAGTAGAAGTCGAAGTAGACACATTTCATCAGCTGGAAACCTCGCAATATTTATGGTCGAGATTATTTTGGCACATTGTGACAATATTGTCTATCAATCTCGTCTATGTAAGATTTATACAAACATACATCAAGTTAATGATTGCTCGTGTTGCAGAGATTGAACAAATAGGGTTGAATTATTTACTAATTTTCCATTTTAACATCTAATTACAAATCATATTACTGAGTGAATAATTTTTTTTTTCAGATATAATGTTGAAAAAGTAAATCATCAATTACTATATCTTTATATCGAGTTTAATCCATTTATTTCACCAACAAAATTTTATAAATCGCTCATAGGTCGATGTATTGTTCTACAACTCTTTTCATAAAACCCTACAACATAAATACCTAGAATCTGTTTGTGTTCGTGTTTTTGATGTTTGTGTTGTTACTGTTCTTGTAGAGTATTTTTCTGTGTAGTTTGTCTATTAAATAATAGTCATTTCCATTTTTTCGAGATAAATATTTGATTGTGTTTAGTTCCTTTATGTAGTTAGTTGTGGACGTAGGTATTTTATTTAGTCTGTGTAGTATCTATATGAATGCTGCGTGTTTGTGTTGTATCGGGTGGTTCGATGTGTTGTGTATCAGTGTGTCTGTTATGGTTGTCTTGCGGTATATGTCGAATTCATGTTTGTTTTGATTTTTTGTTATGGTGATGTCTATAAACTCAATGTTTTGTTGTTTTCAAACTCTGCAGTAAACTGGATATTTTTGTGTATTTTGTTTATATGTGTTTGGAGTTGTTGGTATTGTCTTACGTTTCCTCGGTGTAGTATTATTACGTCATCTACATATATGTGCCAATATACGTAACGTTGTTTCAATTACTTTAAAATAAATTTAAAAATGTAAAAAAATCTAACCTTATGCCTTAGGTCTCATGCACATTCTTTGAAGGGTACACGTTTCCAAATAAAAATATATAGTTATTGTACTCCACTCTACAGCGTAGGATTTTTTTGTCAACATTAACACTTTCAAACCTCAAAACGAACATTTTTGAGAGATGGTCTAATAATTCCTAAGAGCAATGGCAACCCATATTGTTGGAAAACATTTTCGAAATTGACCAAAACTTTTCTTCTAACGAAGTACCTTCGAAAAGTACCTTGTGCTTTCAATTCCTCAGCCCCTTGGTCAACATTGAGTCTTATTACTTAGTAGAGTTAATAATTAAACAAACGTTTAAATATATGTCTCTTATATTCTACAATTCTTATAAATATGGATCACACTTTAGAAATTTGTTCCAGGGTTTGATTCATATTGATGTGTAAAAAGCAAGTTTAGTCGCTGCAAGAGACTGTATATAATATAGAGTTTGCTTCTATTTCGAACAGCTTCGAAGTTCATGTTTACATTTTTACGCTGTGCAAATGTACAATGGAAAAAACTCTGGCATTTATTTTTCAAAATGACGGTTGTGTACAATTAGCTTTGTTCTTTTAATCGGTGAGGAGAATAAACGGAAAACTACGATAATGCTAAATAGTAGATCCCTGACCGTAGAAACATAGGAGTTATGTGGGATACTTTGTGTTTTAGCTGAAAATATCTCAGATGTGGTGGAACATTTTAAAAGAATCATAAACGCAGTTTTATCAAAATCAAGTAAAATGATGTAATTTCGTGATAGATTAAACATACGGAGCTTTACCTTTGGGTCCTCTTAAGTATCGCAAGTGATACCAATAAAACCAGGGTTATTAATATTTTTCTTTAGCCGCTAACTTGCAAGCGTTTTTGAGATAAAGAATTATTTACATGAAGTTTTGTAGAGCTTATTGATTTTAACAATGTAGTTGCATACTCAATAGGTTTAGTTTAACTTGCATGGATTAAAAAAAAATTATACTAAACACTATTTTGGTTTGTTTATATGACTTTCATCATTAAATCAATCGTTTTTAGTTAACAAGATATTTGTAATATATTTAGGAGCAAGTTTAAAAGAAGGCTTTTCTTCCGAGAAACAACGGTTTTATATTTTACTCTATATTTTTTCGGTATTTTTACGAATGAAAACTTTTGTAATATGTACAGAAAAAACGAAAAAAAAATAAATAAAGAGTTACCTGCGTAAAAGAATACAATGCATTGATTGAAGTCTAATTAAGATAACAGCAAGGGTAATGCAATTTCATAACTTTTCATAACTACGAAAGAAACGAATATTTAAATATAATTGGTAACTATTTCACATTAAGTATGCCTCTTGATCTTTGGGAATAAGAAATTACCTGCACCTGGTGTTTAATAATCTTCACTTATGACTTTATTTAAGGTGTTGAATATTAGTCACGTACTGAGAGGTTTAAATTGAATTACTAGTACGACATTAAAATGATTTGATAATATATAAAATGGAAATTAACCGCATTACTATAATATGATATTAAGAATTTGGTCAATAAGACCCAGTATTATACATTTTGAACATTGATAAATTCAAATTTTGAAACTCTTTTTAGAACTATCTTATTTTGTTTGTCATCATAGGAGTTCTTTAAGATTAGAATATAACTATGTGGACAGTTTATGAAACCCTAAAACACATTGTAAGGTCTCATCTCCCCTTTCAGGCAAAAACTAAGTATTTAGAATCATAAAATAGTTCTTCTCATTTAATTAAATTAATTCCACTGTCAAGATATTTATACTTAGCACT
The DNA here is from genome assembly GCA_036971475.1 of Prosapia bicincta. Lineage (NCBI taxonomy): Eukaryota > Metazoa > Arthropoda > Insecta > Hemiptera > Cercopidae > Prosapia > Prosapia bicincta. The sequence goes on from JBAIZL010000004.1 coordinate 233,622,466, forward strand.
TGTGAAATTAAAAAAAACAACAAATTTAATATTAATAGTAATTGTTTTTACACAAGGGAAAATTCAATTGAAATTAAAATACTGGTAACTTAACAAAGTAAATTCTCATTGGTCGTAAAAAAGTGATCTAATTATTTATAACATTTAATGAATTTCTCAAAATTTAATTCTCCATACGCTTTATATTCTATCAGTATTCTTTACATATACTTTATCAAAAGGTACATTGTCAGAGTATCAGAACAACGCTGTTTTCAAATGGTAACTCCATTATGTATTCAACTTTAAAATGGCATTTCTTGTACAGTTAAAAATGAAATCTATCCGATCCTTTGACATATTAGATTTCACAGTACTAAACAATATTTACAAGGGACTATGATTTTTATGATACAACTAAAAAAACTCTTATGAAAACACAATTTTAAACAAAACAATTTTAATGATTTAGTTTTGTATTCGTTGTACATCATTTTATAATATGTTATTTGGACGGATTATTATTTGAAATGTTTCCCCTTGCTTACATCTATATTCACCACTCGACTGTTCGTATATTATAATACTCAACATGGATAACACGTACAATAAACATTACATCCCTAAAAGCGATCGCGCAGAAACCGTCTCTTATGATATGTGCTTATGTTCGCGGAATAAAGAAAGTTTACACTTCGGGAGTTTGCCGAAAGCTTTCTTAGAGTTGAGTTTTACTTGAGACGTGACTCCGAATTAATTTAGAAGAACAATGACAATTTTATTCTATTGTGCTCGTCCATTGCGTATAGGAAATATGTCGCTCTTATTTATTAGAATCAATATAACAATCACATACCCTTTTAAAGTAAAGGCATTTTAAAGGAGGGAGTTTTTTTTGTTTTGGAGATAAATGAAGCAACAAAGTTAATGGGGAATAATCAAAAGTCATGTACTTGGTTCATCTAGATTTGAAAATGTAAAGAAAGAGATATTATAAAGAACGTCAAGCATAAGGAAATCGTCAAAATTCCAAATTTAAAAAGTTACGGCCAAATGTAAATTTTAATACTAAACTATAGAAGTTTATCTACACCGGAAATAGTGGCGTAGGGATCAGACCATTTTAAGGGGTACCTCTTATTAGCTTATTCTACGTCATTTTCTAACAAAGTTGCTAATTGGGTCACCCATCAGGCGAGGTCCGAATAGATGGAGAGGGTGTTGAAAACCGAAGGGGAAAATAGTTTCGAGGTATTGTCAGGGTGGGATGACCTTCGACTTACTCCGCTATTTTATGATTTAAAAGTATTAAATACAAAAATCACGTGCTATGTGCGTGGAAAAGATGGCTGATAAATGTAACTGTGCGATTTTTTCTGTGCGAAAAATTGGCTAAATTCATTCACAATGAGGTGCATTCCTAATTGATCAAAAACGGAGTTTTCAAAAAAAAAAAAATGTCAACCGTAAATTGGCTTTTAGAAGATATAGAAATTAAAATTCGCTAAACTACACTTCAGAACCGTTAAATGTGAAAACAATAACGAATTAAACATCAAATTATCAAAAACAAAAAAAAAATTAACGGGAATAAAATCAGTGAAACTAATTTAGAAAAACAAAGTTTAGAAAAAACTGAAAACCTTTAAAATTTAAATTCCCGGTGATAAGGAAACGAGCAGAAGAAAGAAGACGTTTCATGCCACAAAATCTGGGCACCCCAAACTATGGAATCACAAAGAATCCATAAAATGGCACGAATTAAAAGGTAGTTGCTTTCTTCTTGTTCAAATCTATAATTTCATAAATTCACCTATTTTGTAGGAGAATGATAACTCAAGTAATTGTTGTTAGTTTTAAAAAAAATAATAATGAATAAACTTAGTTATAAAGATAAGAGCTTTATTTATATTAAATTTGAAGAAGCACTAGGCGCCAATTTGAGTTTGACGTCATCAAAGCCTAAATGGCAGGCAACCGAGTATAGATATACGCAAACAAGTTTCGTTTGAGAATTAAATTGTGTTGTGAATCAATCCTGTCAGTTGACATGGGAGATTAAAATTAAATGTACTCAAAATAGATAAAAAGCTTAATATTGGTAAATTTTTAGCAAATGTAATAAAAGAAGTGGCAGAAGTCGCAGAACATACTGAAATAATATTAATATATAGATACAACATTATGATCTTTGTAAACAAATAAAGGGTTCACACTTAATACAAATTGGTCAAGGGTGTTATATGTTACAGTAAGAATAGTATGTTTGAATACTACATTAGAAAATATTAAGAATTATTTAGTTTTGGATAAGAAAGTATATAAAAACTAACCAAAAACAAATGGTTGCAAGTGAAACTGGTTGGAAATTAACAAATTCGAATTAGTACAGAAAACAAATATCAGAAGCCAAAAAATTCATGTTGAAGTAATTCTCAAATTTACAGAGGGTATATAAATATTGTTCAAAAACAAACAACAGCCAAAAAGCATATTTCAAATATTAATTGATAAAATTAAAAAGTATGATATCTATGTATATAAATGCTGACTTTATAAATGGTGTGTTATTATTAGGAACTAAATATGATGTTTAAAATTAGGTAAATGTTCTAAAAACATTAATTGTTAATTTAGGTTACATTATAAATTCGATTTGTTGATCAAAATTGATGAGTTGTACATAATGACTATAAATATGTTAATTGTCTACATAAATATTTAAATGTTAATATTTAAATGTTTTATTTTCATAAATTGTTTTTTATGTATAAATAACGGTAAATATTCGAAATGTTTAAAGCTAAATCGGCAAGTAGGTGTTTGATAAATTGTTTCATAAATATGTAGCTTTGTTTTGAAAGACATGAAAACTTGAATAAGCATTGACTTTGTTTAAATTATGAATAATAATATTTAAAAATATTAGGTATGAATATTTAATTTGGATATGCTAAACGTAATAAAAATGTGATTTAACTGCATAGGAAAGTTTTCCTATGAAATTATAAATATTTTCTGAATTTTTCTATAATTTAAATTTAACTATAAATCGTAAGTTTTCAGGATTTAAATGTATGCAAGAATTAAGTACAATTTTCAAATAGTTACATGCATAACTAAAGGGCTCAAAGAAATTAAAATATTCACTAAGCAAGGAAAAATCATTAGGAAATAATACATATTAGGTAAATTTATAAAAGTTGTATTGTGCTTTAGATATTCTGTAAAACGTACGAAGTAGTTTTTCAAGAAGTATATTTTATAAAGTTGAAAAATCTGTGTTACAGCAAAAATTGAGATAAATAAAAAACAGAGTTTTTTACTATCTTGCAAATTTAGTCGAAATTGATTTAATAATAAATTTTCTTACATACTCCAACACCCTTGTCATCAAGCTGGTATGCCTAAATAAAATTCATTCCCCTAAAAACAGTACCCAAAAGGTTAAAACTCTGCGAGGTAAGTTTGTTTTTAAATAATATCCAATGACTGATTCTCTGGGAGATTTTGGCAAGAGTTTGCACAGGGCTGCCTTCGGTCGGCGATGCTTGTTCAAAACGTTTATGTTTAACATATTTAACAGGAAATTATAATGTTAAAAAAATTAAATATCACCCATTGGGATCAATTATCGCAAATAAATGGTCAAAATATGGTTTAAAATAACAAGAATAAGACTGTTAGTTTATAAACGTTATTACCTATGTGAAAGGTTTTCTCTTGATATAACTTTCAATGATACGTAGTATTCTACAGGAAATAGATTTCAATATTCAAATCTTAAAGGGCTGAGAATCCTTTTCCTTATGTCTCGTAATTCTAAGACGTGTTCGTCAATGAAATTCAGAGTAAATTAACAATAAACGATCATCGACTTGTAAATACATTAATGAATGTATTATTACATTGTAATGAATGTATACATTAATACATTTAATGAATTAAATACATTTCTAAGTAAGAGTATCAATTCTCAGCTAATATCTGTAACATTAATAAGATTCTGTAGCTTGTAATTTGTAGAAACCAGAGACGACCCTCAACAACTAATCCCACGATTTATATCACATTTCTCATCAACATCAAGTAGACGTGCACTATAAATAAGATCACAAATAACAACATAATATATATTAAGGTATAGCTCTCGTGTGACTTGTGGCACCGAAGTGGAAGTGGTCACGTAGTAATGAGGCGTTATGGTTTTCTTTCACACCAATCGCCATTGTGATTGTGAACGTGCGGGCATTCCATTTGTCCCAGTAACTCAATTGTCGCGGGGAAGTTTCCATTCATTTACAAATGGACTTCGTCCTCGAGATCCTGTTCCAGGCCGTAAATCTGGTTTACAACAGGCGGATGCATTTAGGACCACAGGGAGTGTGATCCGACAGATACTTGTAGCATAAAAAAATAATAATACAGCAGGGAATATTGAGATAGTTATTGTGTCAATTAGTCAATCTTTGGACAATCTACTCGAAATCACGGACACTCTCTATAGTCAATTCAGTCTTGTAAGTGTAAACAATGGGATCCATTTTGAACCAAAATAATTGCTCATTTATAGGAGATTTTACAACGGATTTTCCCGCAAGGCACCTTGGGAAAAGATAAAGGAAAGTTTACCTTTATTTACTTTCGTCATTTTGAGAAACTTTAGGATCACGCTTTCATCTTTCAGGTGTACCGATAAATTAAAATGAAGGGATACCATTACAAGTCAACATACTTAGAATTCCATTCATTCAAAATGAATGAACATTGTTTTGGGGTCAAAATAAGTATCCTTTGCCCCTATCCTCTGTGACGAAAATATTCTAGCTCTGACAGTTGATTCTGTAGTAATTGGATAAGTTACTGAATTTTTTCCAAAAGAAAAATATTGGTAAATATTTCCAATCGATATTAATTAATTAGAAAAAACCCTAATTCTATTTAAATAATATTCTCATATCTCAATCATGATTAACACGAATAACGTATAAAGAAATAAGTTATTTATTATAAATTGGTATTTGTTTTTTGTTTACAATATGCCAAAAATGTTAAGCTGTTATCGAATAAAGATTTGTTTTATTTGATGAATGAATATCGTAATGTGAAAGGACTTTCATTCAGATACAGACGATAGAAACGTTATACAAAAAAGTTCTGCAATTTAAAAGATCTAAAGTAAAGCACAATCAAACCGCAGAACGATTTAATAAAGCACAATCAAACCGCAGAACGATTTTCCTCGTCATTTGACTAAACCCAAACCCCAACTGATATACTTCCTTGTGTCTTGGAGCAAAGCATATTGCAATATACCGAGCAATGAGGACACCGTTCCAGCCTCAAAGCCCTCATTGTGTTCAAGATACACCGAGTTGAAATCATTGGTTTGTAATTAGTTGTTCATCTCTACCACTCAGTAAAATATTTGTGGTAATTCGAATAAATAAATAGGCTATAATGATGGGAAAATGCCTATTACATCTCCTAACACATTGAATTTTTCAAAACATTTATGAGTTACTTTAATATTACTGATTGTAAGTGGTTTAACCTATCGATTTTAACTATTTTACATTCAACGCGTTAGAAATATAGTCATTCATATTATTATCAGTACGGGAGTTTTAGAAATCCCGATTTTTCGAGCTTCCGTTAAATTTCAGCCTGTTCTATTTGAGACAATTTTATCTATTTAAAACGAAATTCAAATTATTTACTTTGAGACTGTGAAAATAAACTGTAGTCTGATGATTCCGTACATTATTTCTACTCGCAAATGTTGTGAACCTAATCCAGCTGATTAATCAGGGCGTTCTGAAAAGTATGAAATGAAAAAACATACAGACCTTATATTTTACAATCTTTTCTGGAAGCGAATATTGTATAATATCTTTTACGAATATTTATTATGCTTTGTGAGCGTGAGTAATCTAGACACTGTTTTCGTTCTGAATTTTATTAAAACCTGTCGAAGATGTTTCATTCTTGTATAGTTTTAGCTTGAAAAGAATATTAATTTAATTAAAGTGTATATGTTTTTATATAGGATAGTTTACAATGTGTTTAGATAAAACTAAAATTAATTTTTTTCCGTGTACGGAAAGGTAGTTGCCGATCAGAAACCCCAACTAATACGTGAAACATTGATGAAAAAAATCATTCACGTCTGGAATATTTTCATGAAATGCTTTATATATTGAATGAATATCAAGGGAACTTAATAACTGTTACATGCCAATCTACATATATCTAGCTACCCCCATGCATTAATCATACCTGGAAGTGACGATAGACTTTATATGCTAGATGATATTAGATGGTTTTTTCTTCAAGTTGATCAGTGCGATACAACTGAAGTCATTATCTTAGTAAAGTGAAGTCATTATCTTAGTAAAGTAATCTCATTATCTTTCATTTAATCAAAAATTATAGTTTTGCATAAAAATAATGTTTAGCTATTTGAATTATGAAATATATTGTACTATAATTGTTTAAAGTTTGTAAACACTTATTTTTAATTAAAAAATTGTAGAATTATCAATTAAAACAAAATATAAACCTAAATTTACATGTACATGTAGGTATATGTTTAAAACATATATGTGTTTGAGTAAAATTTAATTAGTGAATACAAGTAGGAGATCGCAACAAAGTGCTATCATAAGTATTTTAATTGTTCTAATAAACACAGCCCCTTCATAGAATTTGCTACTGTCTGCAACCGTAGCAGTCACCGTAAACTATATGGGAAAAACTATGTAATGGATCAAAACAGTTAAGATAAGTGCATTAGCGGAAAAGATTTTAATGTAATGTTACATAACCTAGAGATTGTACTGACTATACCTGACTTACTTCACGACGAAATCTTAGTATAGGAAACTTTATAACAAACTTACGTAGAAAATAATTATGTATAATATTAGATTCTCTTGCAAAAATTAGAATATACATATGCTCACATATCATTTACATATCCTTTAAAGAAGTTAATAACATGTAATACCGTTTAAGTCTCTTTCAATTTTCGAAAAAGAAACACTATGTTATGACTCTCAAAAGTCAACTAGCAATCGTAGATAAGCAAATAATATTCCAATTTAAAGTGTAAGTGATATGTAAATGGATATTCCTTTAAACCTTTTCTTAGTAAATATATATCATTATTATATTGCACAAATCTTGTACTCAATCCTATAGAAATTCGTAAAAAGAAAAGAAGTATTCTACGTAATAATATATATATATATATATATATATATTACATATATGCTGTTAATGTTATTATCCCTAAAATAAAATAGCTTAAAGACTAATAATTAGTAAAGATTATTATTAAATATATCAGTAGATAATATTTCCTTACATGAATATAGTTCTGAATGCAAATTATAAAGTCGTTTATTTTATCTGTATCTATCTAGTTAAAAATCAATTAGGGGGAAATGATGACGTGACAAGACAAATGCCGCTTAGTTCTAATCACTTTAGGAAGAGGTCAGTAATAAATCTCTTCAGGCGCCTCAAGGTTCACTGGAGGGACATTTATTCCTTGAATATTAAATATGTGTCTACATTCTTCAAATACTTTGCAAATTTTGAGTAAATGTCATCTAATATTTTATCTCAAAACTTTATATGATACATAAAAAATAATCACAAATGGTATTACAAATTTTTCGCTCTGTCATTAACATGCTTGATGTCTTTTATTGATAGGAGAAAGGTGGTAATTGGTAGATATTTGCTAACCTTTTTGATTGTTTAGAAGTATTTAGTTTTACACAGGATTTAAATTATTCATTACATAGTGTGACAATTATCTAGTGAGCCTGTATTTTACTAATAATACAATTATCCGCGTCTGCTTCTTCTTCATTTTGTTATTATTAAAGAGAGGAGATCTAGTCAAACGACTATCTCAATAAAAATATATAATATAAAAATGCTTTTCATAATCCCTTTACGAAGCCAGGATCTTTTTAAATGGATGTTTTGGTCTACTAAAAGTACATAAAAAAAATCCACAGGCTATTTTCTTCTCATGCAACATTAGTAGAAATTTAATTTAATTTATGAATAGTTTCACCTAAAAGAAACTGTTTTTCTTACTACTAAGCATAAAACTGAATATTACACGGCTTGTTTCACTACACCACCATATTTGTCAGTATAAATTGTAAACAAAGCCTAAAAATAAATTAATAGTGATCTTAAGTCATACAATAGATTCCAATTTAAGTTCAATTTGTTTGCAAGAACTTAGTATTTTTCCGTGTCTCAGTTATTACAAAATAGTATTCATATATGTTTGTGCAATACTTAAGTAAAAGTTACTGACAAACTGTTGCTATAATTATATTAACGAAATAATAGTATTTGACGCTAATATTCCCCAAAATAGAATGTAGGATGCTAAGGCAAGGTTAGCTATGAAATCTAAAAGAGTTAGTGGGAAAGTTCACTTACTTGTAGACGGTTGTCTGTCACAACTGTAACTGCTTGTAGTACTACGTTCGGCCGCAAGATGAGTAGAGACCGTGCTCCAATCGTAGTAAAAATGTAGATAAAAAATTAATTATAATAGAAATAATTGTTCCTCACTCACAATGTTGTATTTGAGGAAAAATGAGAAAATAGGAAAGGATTTACCCAACATTATATTCCCCATATCTTTTTAATGAGGAATAAGTTTTAGTTTCCAATAATAATAGCGATAACTTAGTTTTATAGAAAACGAAATATGTTTAGGATATTTTAATAGTTATCTCGGTTTTCTATTTTCTAATGACACTTTTTTTTTGTATTTATGTAGCCACAATTCAATAGTCCTTTGCTAATCACGGATTCGGTATTCGCGATTTTGCTGAGTCACGGTTGGCAAAATTACAGAATATCTTTCTAATAATTGTTGTATTTTTAAAAGGCATGAAGGCAGTATAGATTTTGTTCAGGGTGTAGGATAATGTGTTCTTGTTCTATTTATTTTGTACAGTATTGTAATTATTTATCAGAAAGAAATCTGATTATTTTTGTTTGTTACTATTTATTCCCTTCCTTTTTTCGATTCTAATTTACGAGGTTTATGGTGGTCTATAATGTCTTATTCAATTAATTATTATGTAGAACCATTCTCTTATAATTTCATATAAATCGTTTGGTACAATAATATATTTCTAGTATGGGAAAAGTTGCTTCAGTGCCAAAGTACTGGGTTTTAAATATGTAGTCATTCAGTTATGTTCCTTTTACATTAAATAACTTTTTGTGTCAATTACAATTTTAGAAAAACAATAGCCTATATACTTTCGAAAACTTTCGACGGATTTCTGTAGCTCCAAACTGGTTCTTCAATAAGAGACGTTTAAATAGTTTCTAATATATAGAGAACGTAGATTTCGGTCCCCATGATTCAAGTTCGTTTGAGGATTTCCCTGATTATTAGAGCATTATAACGTCCGATATCTTTCGTATATCGGAACCAAGCCATAATCTATAGTGTGCGTTGTATAGGTAAGACACTCTTTTTCTTTATATCTCGTTCAGTATTCCCCTTGTTGTATCAAATCTGGGCTCCGTTTTGTTGGTGCTAATTTCTTGATAATAGTAGTGGTATTTTCTCTAAAAATTAAATAATATGTTACTATTCTATGTCGTAATTTTATTACTTCATTGTAATAAGATACCTCACTAGAGGTTTAATTGTTGTTGATAATTATCGCCTTCATTAGCTTCACGATATTGTTGCTACTTAAGAAGCATTGCCCACTTTTACTTTTTAAATCTAGCAGAGAACCAGATTTTTCTCTAATCAAAATCTGTCTCTCTTCGGACCTTGGTGTAGTTTCGAAGTTGCTTTTATTAGATTTTTATTTCCAATTGTGGTAGTTCTGTTTCCAAATATCGTATTTTGTTCGTGCTCCCTAAAATTTCATTTTTTTAATAATTAATTTTGTTTTTTTTTGTCAGTTCAACTTCAACAAATTCCAAATAATTATAATTTCACATCGTCGATTTTGCCATTTCATTTCTTCTCGCGAACGATCGTTCGAACTCAATTCGAAGTTGCTCTTTACGCCAATTTATATTTGGGCAAAAGTATCTTCATTTAATTGAATTACTAACAGAATATGAAATAAATAGTTCTCGAAATAAATAGTACTAGAACAGAAGTTCAATGGTAGACTATACTATTACAAAAAAACATTTTTGAATATAAATAATATCAAATGAACAAAGCGATTCAATTATTTAATGAACTGCTCCAAATTAGTAAATAAAGATTAAAAGTATTTAAGTAAACAAGAATAGCCACTTTCTGTATTCGACTAGGTTTTTTAGGGAGACGTTGTTATCTTGTCTTCTCTTAACTAGTATTCAATTGGATCATAAACAGTCATAAATGAGCAATAGTGAGTCTGATCGTGAGCTTAATATCAAGTTGAAATGTTATATTAAGTTATTATATTTTAGTAATATACAATTACATCGCATAGTTCACAATAACCCTGTTCATTAATAATACCAAATACCTTAAAATACTTACAATGTAATCTGTATATTCATTTACACTGAATATGTAACCACAACAAACAGTTTATTAAAGGAGACTGATATTTACTGTGGGTTTGAGTTTCAAAACTTTCTCCCACTAGTAATAAATATAAGCAAAGTAGTGGCAATTAAAGTTAAAATTTCAAAATTCTTTGTCACTACTAAAAGAAAAGATTCAAATAAAAGTGTAAAATAAAATTCCCAACTAAATCATAATTCGCATTGAAAAATTAATTAGTCCTCCATTCAAATTGTTACTAACCACCTACCAGTCACAAATCTCTATAATATACCTAATAAATAGATAGGTCAATAATAATGCACAATATTTGTCATAAGATGTTCACCAGTTTTTCTACAGGGAAAAGAGTGTCATAGTTTGTGTTACTCGAAATAATTATTTTACTTTAATATATTTACGAGGAGGAAGAAGAGAAACATCAATTTAGATCATTAAATGATATACCGATGTTTAGTACTTAATGTGCTCTTTAATCCAAGACTAAATAAGTTTAATAGTTTTGATATATCTACACATGGGTGTGAAACGTTTTCCTCGCTCATGATATCACCTTTTTTTCAATTTCAACTTTAGATGTCACTAGCTCTTGTAATTAATCCATATTGATATAGCAGTTTTAAGGAAGTTGTTTTCGAAGCCAAAACCGAGACTAGAATTACCTAGTATTCTAAATTGTATTAAAAAATTGAATAGGGATCAATATATTGGGTCTATTGGTCTATTGAATAGGTAACCACAACATACAAAATCAGTGAGACAAAAAGCCTTATATAATACGTGAAAATACTATAAATGTCACATTTAACAAATGTATTATAAGTTATTGGCCGGATTTTGTTTTTGTTTATGAGTTACGAGATTTGTTCACAAAAGAAAGATATAATGGTGACACCTAAATACTGTAAACAAAATTAATTCTATTATTTGTAACGCAAAATGTATAAATACCGACAAATATTCCAATAGCATCAATTAAGCTCAAATAACAACGATATATATTCATCACTATCCTAGTGCATTTATTTGTCTAATGGTTAACTTTTGGAAATTTTAATCTGCAGCTTAATTGTAAATATTATAGGTGCACTTGAATAAATCAAGTGATACAAGATTTATCACTAGTGTTATAACGTTTTTAATACCATAAACATTATTCGATAAATACGTTATACCTATAGAGGCAAATTAGGTTATAAGTCAGAAGTAAGTAAATATTTGGTATATTTTATTTGTATATTATAAATAAATACAAAATTTTATTTTTAAATTTACTTTTTAACAGCTTAGAAGTAAAAACATTTATGAATTCTAAATTAATATCATGATGTAACAATTGGTATTCCAAAAAATTCTGATTTATTTTTTAACGATTGCCAATAGTTTATGAATAGGCAGCGCAGAGTCTTCAGCTAATTTTGACTTTTTTTATCTGCCATTTCTTATGATAACTATTTTGTGCAAAGGAACATCCTACTATATATATCCTCAATGCTTTTAAAAGTGTTATTGCCCATAACATCTTGATCTAATAATTTATTTTCCAGGTAACTATAATAATAAATTATTTAATATTCATCAAAGCAAGGAAAGCAAGGATTCAAGAGTAGACTCGTAGTTCTTTTGTTTGAAACAGTAAAAATATCTTCTTTTGTTTTAGATGTGTTTATTTTAGGAACAGGATGCTTAACAAAATGCTTTGTTAGATATATAAAATAACTAACAAGAGTTAGACATTTTTCCAACAAATTTTCAAAGTAGATAGCTTCTTGAAAATCGCTTGGTTAATTTCCTCCATAATATTTCATACAAATAAATCAAGCAGTATATTTTTACCATTCCGAATCAGCATAATTATATAACTACCGAATGCTTCGTGATAAGTATCGAAACTATGTTATTACTTCAGTATTTAATCAACAATTGAATTAATTTAAAAACTTTAATGTCGAAACACAGTTGTTTACCACAATTCGAATTAAATGTGTTTACTTGAGCAAATGATGCTTGTAATGTGAAGTATGGCTTACTAGAAATGGAGTAAGCTTTTCACAACTTAAATATCCAAAAGACCAATTATCAGAATAATGTTTATACTCATTAAATAGATATTTTAAAAAAACCACTAAACAGAAGTCACATTCAGCTGTAGTTTATTCCAGACGAACTTGATGATAATTTCATAGGGTATTATTTGCTATCTGCCATTGTTTAAAACTCGATGCATTCTAGCAATTGCAGACTAGTAAAAAGCAAAGCAAGGAAAGTATTACCTAAAAGTCACAGATCATAACACAAGAGTATATTTATGTCAAATTTATTTTATTAGTACATTTTATATTATAATGGTTTTCGTCCATATTAAACATGAATATTAGTTTATTGAAGCACAATATTAAATATATTTTTTTTTAATAATACTAAAGTCAATCTACCGTCATGTGTAACTGAAAACTCCTATGGCCAATGTATGTGAAAATCCCTATCATTAGAGACCGATGTACTTACATTTACTAACACTAACTTGCCAAGTATCTTGAAAATCTTGGCGAAAATGGTAAGTAATGATAGTGTTAAAAATTAGGGTATTATTTAATTTCGGTAACGCATGCTGTAAATTTCAATCTAGCACAACACATCGGTTTGCACAGCTCAATAGATGAGAGTTAGGCAACCTGTCAAGCAATTGAATGGTTTGACACCTGTCACCGGCTAAACGTGACGTAAATGATCTCGCGAATGCTAATAAATTTCAGGATAGAAAACATCGGACACTTCCATCAATATGTAATAAACAGAAAATCATAAAATTATTTTAAAACAGAGCTTAAAAAACAAAGCTTGGTTTTCTTAATGAATATTTAACATCTTTAATTTCTTCTTAAAAACCTTTTTCTAATTAAATCTTCGGTATCATAGCGTATTTTACGTTTTTTCATATTTTCTCATCCAGTAGCTTGATAAAAATAAACTTTCACCAATATTTTATTGACACAATTTGTGCCTATCACCATAGAAAAAACCATAGAGAAAGAAATTATTCCATAGGTGATTAAATAAATAAATATATATAATTTTAAAATAAGTTGTGTATAATCAAATACAAGATTTATGTATTAAGTTTTGTTCAAAATTACCATTGTTAAATGGATACAGGATTAATATAATAACCTATGCATATATATATTTATATATATATTATTAAATATATATAAACACTTTTACCTTCAATAAAATAATTACAAAAACGTATCTTCCTGATATACAATATGTGCCAAAAAATGAAAAGTTTGATTTTTCTATAAATTAAAACTTAGGTGAATAAGAGGAGGGATAGTAAAATGATTTTTCTACTCGATTTATTGAAAATGACAGCTTGGTGTACTCATCTCATATAATAAAACCAAGAAGGATATTAAATTGAGTTTCCATTAAAAGTCAAATAATGTTTTAGTCCTTTTTTTTCAAATATGTAAAAGAAAATCTTTTATATTGCAACATTATAGTAGTCAATAAAATAATAATAATATTATACGGTTAATCAAACATATTATTCAAGATGTAAATGTAACAAACTTAAGAAATGACTTCATTCAATACTATTTTATAATTTAAATCTAAATAGTAAATGTGTAAAATATTTAATTTCAGTGTAAACACAATTTCAAGGTCTTGCAATAACAGGTTTTTAATTAAAAATTAGGTAAATTGTACGTAAAAACATATAAATAGGTTCAAGTACAAAGAAAGTATGTTATAAGAAAATTAATCTAAATCAGTGAAATGTTTTAGAGCAAAAGCTAAGTAGACTTCAATGACAAAATGTTTCGAAAGCCTAAAGAATACAGTATACCAAATATAAGTTACCATTTTTAATAAACAGTAGTCAACATTGTTGAATTTAATTAAGACAATCAGTATCATAACTAATAATATAGACTAATAATATAATTAACTATATAGACGAAATATAGTTTCAAACTTAAACAATTGAAAAGGAAATTATTGATTATACACCAAATATTACCAACCCTAATGAGTGAAATAAACTAATTTATTCATTAAAAAAATATTTTTTATGCTGTGAAAATATTAGGAATAATATCAACAAACATTGTTTTTTCTTACCAAAGTAGTTTTTTAAAACATAAAGCCACACGAAAATTTAATGAACTTTAAAATAAAAAATCTTTAAGTTGTTCTGTTAGCCTACAGAATGCAAATTATAAGGAACATTACAGTAAAAAACGAAAAAGTTCTTTATTGTTATATTTTATAGTATAAGTAAATTTTAAAGAATTGAAATCATACAAGCTATCATAAATATTCAGTTTAAATTATTTATATAACATCCTGTGTTGACAAATGAATAAGATTTGTTTTCTAACAAATCTGTTTTTTTTGGTAAGCAAACCGTATTCAAATATTGTTCAAAATTTTAAATTAGTATATGAAATGAATAAAGGGCTAAAAGTAACACCATTAGAACAATTCTTTAGAATTATTAATTAAGTAATCATGCGAAGGGTTATTTGGTTTGAAAACAAAGTTCAGATACTAACTATATTTTCAGAAACTACCTAAACATAAGACAGCCTGAAAGTCGTAAGTAAAGCAGGAACATATTTTGCGTGACCTAACTTGAATCTCCTTAGGGAATTGGCGAATAGTACGACATATTATATGAGTGAGTTTTTCATTTATAAGTTTGTTTTCAGCAGTGACAATTAACTGATATATAGAAAAGTGACTATAGCTTGTACACCAGACTCGCATGAAGTTAAACATAGGTTGATTTTGGCTAATTAAAATACGTCATACTCTGGTATAAGCCAAGTAAGTGGGATGGTTAATAGGGATCTTTGAGTAAAATTGTGGAGCCTCAAAACATTGATTTTCAATTCTCTATTCATATAAAACGTATATGT
The DNA here is from genome assembly GCA_036971475.1 of Prosapia bicincta. Taxonomy (NCBI): domain Eukaryota; kingdom Metazoa; phylum Arthropoda; class Insecta; order Hemiptera; family Cercopidae; genus Prosapia; species Prosapia bicincta. Next base: position 233,637,949 of record JBAIZL010000004.1, read on the forward strand.
TAAATAAAACGTATATTTAAATATAGGTGTAGTGAAAAAAAATCTATTTATATAAATACATCACTGTTATATTATTTAAATAAATTATTCTTAAGTACTTGTAAAAAAGACACGTTGTTTACACACACAATGTTGATTGAAATATGTTTAATACTATTTGTGCTCACCCGAGTGATATTATTAAAATATGAAATGTATGATAATTTAATAAATTTGTTTAGAACATTAACAACAATGAAAGGGATAAGCAGCACAGAAACACTGTGAAGGATAAATAATAATATTAATGATAACATAATTATTCTAACTATAAGACGTTAATTGAACCTAGAAATGTAATACAAATTTCGACTGTTATACTATATAATTTAATGATATACAATCATAATTGTAATTCATATAGTATATCAAGCAATTGACCTTACTAGTGAAACTGATTCACTATAAACGCAATATTGGGAAAGAAGATAATTAATCCCTTGGTATCTATCATTTGTACTTGAGAATAAAATTCGACAAGAAAAATAAAAACCTTACATAGTCATCGAGGGTGGTCATACAATGTAGAAGAGATACTAAAGGATAGTTCAAAAACATTGACTAAATACAGGTATTTTTAAGTATAAAAGAAAGTTTATTTCATATCTGTTTTATAGCAGAATGTCTTTAGTAACAGATAAAAAATTCATGTTTCATAATAAAATAATTTCACATTAAAAACGTTTATGAGACTTCATGTGAAATATATTATCTGATATATAATAATAAATTAAAGCTTAACTTTAGCACCACCTTCCACAGAAGCCATAAATTTTACGCATATCAAAATTCACCATTCGTAATACACACAGACACTGAAATGATGCTCATTGATTATTGTTTTTAAATTGGGACACACTTTTATTGTTGAACACTTTCCCATTGGAGATACATGGAGCAAGATAATGTGTAAAGTGTGAAGAGTAACTTTCCGCTTGGTTCTTAAATTTGTACAGGAAAAGAAGTTTGACACAATAAGCTACTATCGGAAAAATTATCTGAGAAATTAAAAGTATTAGAAGTAATGACCGCAGAAAACCGTATAAAAAGAGTAATTTTGTGTGATAAATGTGGTTTCTGTTTTTACGTACTAATCCTGTCCAACTATAAACACAGTGACGAAATTAAATAGACAGGTAAAATGAAATAAAAACAAATATTTAAAATGAATATCGCTTTTTTATTGGGTTTAGAATGTTAGAAGTTATTTAGGCTAACTACAAACTATGCTTTTATCCAAACTACACAATAATTTGTAGAGTGTGTTAGTGAATTAAAACGGTAAAAAACTAGTATATATTTTACTTTTAAAGAGAATATTTTTTTGAAACACTTTTCAGTGTAAAATAACTTTCAGTTACCGAAAATTTCAGAATTGTAAACTTTACAACTAAACAGTTTTAATTATTGGATTGGAATTTAATTAAAATTATTTAAGTACACAGTTTTGGAAACGAATGTTTTATTGTAGTTTTCATTCATACAGTTTGCTAGCAAGATATGCCTATATTATTTGTACGCCGCATATAAAATAAAAAAGAAACTTTCGGAATATAATCTTTAGAATTGCTATTATTAGAACATATTGCAAGATGAAAATTGAACTACTATCAGCGAAAAGTAAATATAATAAGGTTCCATATTTAGATTCTTTGTTTATGCATTAAATAAATAATGTTATTTCTAAAAGTAGTTCAGCGATGTACTTATGTGTTTTCAATTGGAACAAAATGAAAATATTATTAGACTAATTTTATCTCATTGGTTGATAAATGTTCGATTGTAGATTGTAGTTACACTTGAAAAAAAATTAAAACACTAGCAAAAAAGACTTTTTACGAATAACATTAAGGAAACGAACATTACGCCTTTATTCAGTCAATAAAAATTCAAGTGTTGAATTAATTTATACCTCAGGAAGTCAATTATTGAAATTAAATTTGAGGGCAAGATACATTCTTTAAAATTGAAATTATATTTAAATGAATCGAGGAGTGGATTTATATTTATTACCAGCTTTTTATGCAGTTTGGACAAACTATGTAAAGTTTAAACGTATGATTCCGTTGGTGACCAGAGACTGAAATTCGCTGGAGTGACTGATCGACAATACTGGTTTGGCCGATTTCATATGGAATACATTCCAAACGCCGCGTCACTTTTGAATGTACTCGCAATTTTCCGCCTTATCAAACCTCACTAACGGTCGAGAACCAGTTTGTCGCTGAACACAGATAGACAGTGAAAGTGAGGATGAGACCGTTATTGAAGACCCCGGAGAACCAACCCAAAGAACAGAAAAAGGCCGGAAATCAACCAAAGACTTGGAGAGAAAGATAGGATAAAATTGACACTTTACCATAGTCATTACAAAAGCAGGACGAAGATGTAGTTTTTTTTAGCCTCTAAGTTGGTGAAGATCTACGGAACATGCCACCGGTAGAAAAAGCTGAAGCAAAGACACATTCAAATTCTATTCGACTGTCAAATTAGTTGAATACTATATTCAAGTACTAATCTTATACGACGTTGAAATAAAGGCTGCAAATAATTTAATAAGTTTATTGGTAGCCATATAGCTCCTCCAACACCTCAAAGCAACTGCCAGGCCAAACTGTCTCAGTTATTAACTTTGACCTAACATAGTTCGCTAGCGACACCTCTGTCTGGGGTTGCAACTTGTAGTGGCTTTCTGCCGCTGCGGTCTACAAATATATATATATTTATATGTTTTCCTGATAATTTGTTATTTAAATCTTTGTTATAAATGATTTCCAGGTTAGAATTATTATGGGACTAAAATAGTCGGAATGTTTGTTTCCTCCCATAGCTTTCATGCAAACCTTATAGTTGTAAAGAATTCAAATGGCATTAAATGTGGAAACAAGTTTATACACTGTACTTAGGAAGAGAGTTTCTGTAAGTGAGGAAAAACTGGATGACAGATAGTACAATAGGAATATACGTATAGCGTTTGCTACCTTCTACAGCTATGAGTGTTTAATTCGTTGGTTTCAAAATTTGCAGTCACTAGTTAGCAAGATAATCTGATGTAATAAAACCTATTCATTAAAACACTTTACGAAATTACTTTAATCATAAATAGTGAGACTCTCCTCAAAATTATTAACTTCTTCTAATTATTACGTTCTACTTCTAAATATAAAGTTTCTGAATTGTTAATATTAAATATAATATATTATTTACGGGTTGACGTTTTTTTTATTTTCGTACTATGTTATAGAGAGAATACTACACATGCTTTTAGTCGCACAGTTAAAAAGAGTAACATATCCTTCAAAGTATTTGATATTACAATTTTAATCTTGAAATATAAATATTTCTTTATCAATATATGCCTGTGTCTAAAATTTGTTGGAAACACAAAGTAATAAAATAATCGCAGGAAAAATAATGTATAAAGATTTCAATGCTTTCTGTAGAAATAACCTAAGTGTAACACAAGTCTAGTATAAGTCTAACGTAAAGTATTTAACCGGTAAATCATAGAGTTGGAAAATAAAATTACTTTTTAAACAAATCACGTACGAGTTAATAAACTTACAAATGTAAGTAAGGTATTAGTGCATAAACTAATGCAATTGCAACTATTTTATTACTATTCTTGCTTAACTTTATAAGACTTTAATTACTTTAACAAAGTTCTAATGTAACTTGGGACAGGTTTATGTCTATCTGCGTTATCTAGGATTACACTCCTAACCTTTATCTAATGACTACTAAAGTGAGTTTTGTGATATAATGAATCAAATTGTAAATCAACATTTTAATAATACGTTTCCCATATTTATACTCATTGATCCAAATCATAAAACCAAATTATTTTTATTTATATTAAAATGCACCCCTAGAAACATGAGACCTTGAAATTTAGCATAGTAATATACAGAATCATTTTAAATATCGGTTTTATTTTATTTATGAAACTATACAAATAATTTTACTGCGAAAATATATTTTGGGGAAGAGTACTCCAATAGAGAAATAGACGTAAAAAGTACTTGTTACAAAATTCAAGTTATAAAAATATATAATATGAAATTGCTCTTAAAATTGTATTTAAAATATTTTTTAAAATAAAACCAACTTTCTGTATCTTTGTATTATTAAAGGAAGAAATATCATGATACCATAAAAAAAACTAATTTCCTTTCCATTTATATTGGTTTATTATCGATGACTTCCACAAGATAGATATTTAGAAAGAGTGTGTTATTAGGTAAATTGTATTTTTTTTCAAGTGATATACTTTCAAAACTTATTGTGTGTTAGAAATATTACTCTAATCGAAATTTTTACCTGCATATACAACACACATAATTTGAAATCAATAAAAAAATCCTTTATTCTATTACATATTCATTGAAATCGTTTGCAAACAAATTATATTTGAAGTAGTTAAAAATATAGGAATTTACTTCACTTTATAAAATTCCCATTGAAAATAAATCTATTTTTTAAGAAAAAGATTCTATTTTGTTTTCCTTTTTGGGATGTATCTTAGTCCCGTTTTATATTCTAAGTATATACACCTACAGTAATCTTACATTTAATAAGTACTGTATAATATATACCTATGCATGATGAAGATTTAATATTCGGAGTACATCCGTTTATTTTACAGTCCATATAATCGCAGTTTCGTTGTTTCACTACTTTCTCATCTTGGATTTAGCTGTTTGCTCTTTAACTGTTGTTGGGTTCACCTTGCAAATACTACATGCGATTCTATCGAAACGTAGGAATTGCGAAATTATGCACTACAAAATGAACCTATGTACTCCGCAGAGTAAATATTCACCATATTTTTCCATCTTTGCAAGAATACATATCGTATATATACTTTGAATTTTCTTTTAAATATGTGAAACAAATGTTTATTCTTTTTAAACGTTGTTATTGTGAAAAACAAATATTGTATGTAAAATACAATTAGTTTTATTTCACAATTAACTCCGGAACGTATTTTTCATCTATTCTGACGTTAATGTGTATTACATCAATTTTTCTGCTTTAAACAAAACTAAACAAACGTAAGAAATTGTCTCTGGAAACATTTACCCGACTAAATGCGCGTATCAGCGTTGAAGCATGACTTTTTAATGCAGTGTGTTTAATTTATTTTGTAATTTAATGCATTACCTTCTTAGCATTGAATGATAGTTCAATGTTAATAACAGTCTATTAGGATTTTTAACTATCTATATAAGTTACTTGCCAATGGGTAATTTTTTTCATATTAAAATAAAATATTTACATATTGAAAAAATGTAAATTAGCCTATGTTAATTCTAATTTAATATTTGTTGAAACCTAAATAAGAGGTGAACATTCATTTATAATAACTAACATGTTTGAGTAGGTATTTTACTTGTGTAGTTAATATACGAGCTACAGAAACTACTCGTTCAGTTTTATGTGGTTCACTTACTTAGTTACTGATAAACTGTTTACATAATTTTGATACGAATGTGGTAGTAATTGTACTACGGGCCCATACTTTATCCTTCGCATTAAGGTGATTCAAATAGAGTTTAATGATTACATTATATGGTCTATTTTTAAACCTGGTTAATTAATTTTTGGGTAAACGTATGTTTGATATCGATCTGTCATAAAATAAAGAGTTTTTTCCTACATTAGAGAAAATACCAGAAAAATATTAGATGTAAACCTAAAGTTGAAATATACTGAGGAAAGAGTTTCATGTAAATTATTATTTACGTAGCAATGAAATGTACGTTAAAACATACAAATTTATTAGCCTAAAATATTTATCTTCGCATTATTTAATTTAAAATAGCTCTAAATATTATGTATAATACACAACTACAAAATGTGTCTTAAACATTTTAATGCGTATAAGGTAGAGCACAAAGTTTGTAATCATTTACATATTTCTATGTTTTGCAATGTATATACATTTATCACTAAAAGAAAGAATCAGACAGTGATATCAAACAAATGTTGAAGTATTTTAGATAATTTTGTTATAAATCTGATATTATGACAATCATCAAATGATAATTGGCAATAATATGTTATACATATATATTATCCTACATTTTCATCCAAAGGAACATAGGAAAGGGAAGGAATATTTTCTGGATTTGAATGAGGTAATATTGTGGTAAATGTAACCGGTAAGGGGACGAATTATTCTGTCTGTAAGAATAAAGAGCCCTAGGAAATTCGAAAATTCCGTCTAAAGTAATTAAAAGTTTGCGGCAAATGTCTGGCGCCTCATCACTCCTTCCAATCTGCTATTTACCATCATGAATGTTAAATATTTTCTTGCATCATTTTAGGTCTGCTATAGGGTGAATGTACTTAAACTAAAACTTTATTAATTTTATTGTATACCTCAGTTTCTTATATTTTAAAGACTTTTTAAAATGCTTTTTAATGCTGTACTTACATTTGTTTAAATCTCGCTTTGAGTATTATTTAATACTTTGTTTCTAAGGCCACAATAATCCTATGATAAATTTAAACCGCTGCCTGAGATCAGTCGTTATGTACCAGAAGGGAATTATGACTATTCACTTACATGGCCAGCATGAGTGCAACAACCATTTAATTTATTACTGTGTTCATTTGAGAAACGGAAAAATAAATACGGAAGTCTAATAATCACAACCGTGCATACGCTACTCGATAATATTCTTACGTGGTTTTAAAATGTTCATTCGTGATATAGTCTCTACTTATGCAATTATAAACTACCAAAATTACTAATAAAACAATTTAATATTACGAATATTTTTTCTCGTATTAATATTAATAATAATTATAATAATAAAGAGTTATGATTGATTAACACGATTATTTAACGCAGCATTTTATTGATATATTAACAATTCTGGAGGACGACTTATAAGTCGATTTAAATTGTATTTTTGTTGTGGTTTTACCACTATTTTTATTTTTAATACAACTTTAACATAGATTTAATCCTATGATAAATTTAAACCGCTGCCTGAGATCAGTCGTTATGTACCAGAAGGGAATTATGACTATTCACTTACATGGCCAGCATGAGTGCAACAACCATTTAATTTATTACTGTGTTCATTTGAGAAACGGAAAAATAAATACGGAAGTCTAATAATCACAACCGTGCATACGCTACTCGATAATATTCTTACGTGGTTTTAAAATGTTCATTCGTGATATAGTCTCTACTTATGCAATTATAAACTACCAAAATTACTAATAAAACAATTTAATATTACGAATATTTTTTCTCGTAATAATAATAATAATAATTATAATAATAAAGAGTTATGATTGATTAACACGATTATTTAACGCAGCATTTTATTGATATATTAACAATTCTGGAGGACGACTTATAAGTCGATTTAAATTGTATTTTTGTTGTGGTTTTACCACTATTTTTATTTTTAATACAACTTTAACATAGATTAGCTTCATATTTTCTTTAACGTTTTTCAGAATAAATTTTTAATACAAAAAATTGAACGGTATTTCAGTACGGTTACTCTTTCACTACCTATCTGTTGGAATCCAAAATATCAAAATCTGAAATAGGTTTAAAGGTGTATATATAAGAACAATTTAAATAATTTTCAATTACGTTCAAAACCTTTTTTAAATAAAATACAATCCTACACACAAAAAACCTTACCCAACCTTACTTTATTCAAAATTAAATAACATCAGGTATAGGCTACGCTTACTTACAGGAATGCAAATTTTATTTAAGTACAAAATATAACCCGATATAGGAGTTTCGTGAATTGAAACTTTCCTACAATTAATTGTGTTCGAATAAATGTAAATGCAAGAGAACTGCGGTTATTCATGAATTTCATAAATAAAATACATCAGCTACTATAATAAAAACAGACACAATAGAAATATAAGAGAATGATATTTATATTTATCTATTTTTAACTTCAGAGTTGATGTCTTACAGCTAAAATGTAAATCAGCTAATTCAAATATTCTCAAACTAATTCACATTATATTGGAAACGTAATAACATTTTGATAATATATATGACAGTTACTTGAAAGAAAAATAATAAATGGTGCATGTTATCGAGCATGTGACGAAAATCTTGTAATTTGTTTTAAAATATTTAAGATATGTTGTGTCTGGAGTATAGCATTTTAGATTTTTGAAAGATAAGTGATCACTTCCTCGTAAGGTGTTTCGGCGTTCTGTTTGTTATGGTGTCTGGTCGAGTAGCTTACCACTGGAGATTTCTTACTTTTGAGTGTGTATTGTCGGTGTGGAAAAAGATTTTATGTTATCAGTCAACCAGTCGCCACCTATTGGCCATTCCACGAAGCTATGCGTCTATCATGCTGCAGAAGGACCTTCCTACGAGGAGTAGTCTCTACTATGGCAATGTAGTTCGATAATTTAATGTAACTCTAATAAAGCCTATGAATTAAAAATTTTATTAATTAGCATTTATATAGCCTATTCTACGTGTAATAAACAATATCCGTTTAAAATTGCAAAACAATCAGTAATGTGTTTTTAGGATGTTTACGGACGAACAAACAAAAGCTTTCTATTTATATAATAGTCAGATTAGTACAAATAATACATAAATCAGTTTCCTAAAACTAATTCCCATTCTGTTACACAAATTTTAAAAACTTGGTAAATTGATAATCGACATAAGTTGAACTAGGGTTAAATATTGAAGAAATTGATGAAAATACATATTATTTAGAACTTCTACTTTAAACTAATCATACAGCACCAAAAATGTATTTACAATATGAATACATTTATACGATTTAAAAATGTAGATGTAATTAGAAATTGGAGGCAGAAAACCTTCCATTTGTCTGGTTCCCTATTCAGCTACGTGAATTAGATTGAGTACTCGAAAAAATTTAGAAAATCTAATGCGACTGTGGGATGTATATACCATATGTTATCTAATGAAACGTCCCTACAGCTCATAGGTTACAGAATGTATGTTATAAAAACGCAACTATGCCTACTTACAGAAGAAGCGAAGAATGTCCAAAATGATTTTATAAGGTTTCGAGTAATCGATTTGTAGGCAACAGCAAAACATAAGTGGGTTGCTTTTCTACAAGGATGAATGTGTATTTTTCGTGTAGCAGTTGTGTTGCTGCTATATTTCTGTTCGAACTTGAATATGCTATAAAAATTCTGTTTATTTACATCTAACCTATTTTCATACATTTATAGTACGATGTGTTTCATGTTTACCTTTCTAAACGTTTTATGTTATATTTTATATTTGCAAGTTTTTCTAAGTTAAGACGTAAAACAACTGTTGTTTATGACTGGTCTATGATGTATATTTGAACGATTTATCTGTGACATTATTAAAAAAAGAAAGAATCATAGTTTCTTTTAAAGCTCTGAAAGAAAGAACGGCACGCTTGTTATGTACTGATGTTTTCCTTTTTATGTAATGTAATCAGTGAACCCTTAATCTAATATGTCACATGTCATTGCACATGGAAAACGTAATTGCAGAAAGCCTAAATAAATAGTACTCACTAAAATATGAATCTGAGGGACGTAGATATATTTATCAAACTAAAGTTTTTATTTTAGTTAAAGTTCTATGTTAGAGGAAATTCTTCTTGAAAATGTGTAAAAGAGAAAATTATTTTATCCTTTTAATGGACCTGTCAACTACTTGATCTCAACCGTATTTATTTTGACAGTTGCTGTCGTACGCTGTTGTTGGTTCGATGTTATACTTTCAACGGCTTGGAGACTTCTAAACGAGTGTTTGCATTACAGTTTATTAAGGGTGAAGTATTAATTGTATTACAACTATAGTTGAATTACATTATCAAATATAGTGCTTATTTCTATAATGTATTTCATATCTTTGTTAAATAGACTAAAGAATATGACAATATTGCAGGACATAATCAGTAGTATAAGAATGAGGAAAGCTTTTATAATGATGTTGATCAAGTTTGTAGTTGTTGATACAGACTAAATTGAAATGAAGGATAACTTAGTTGAATAGAGTATTGACGAAATCGAATAAGTTGAACTAAAACTGTAACCTCGGGTAACCTTTATGATAATTCATATTGATTTACAAAGTGACGCAAGTACAAGCTCTTAATGGCACAACAATTACCACCCTTGCCATATTTAGAGTGTAAAGACCCAACTGATGATTTTAACGGCATCGTGCCACTTTATCTACCTAATTCACAGTATACGTAAACATCTGTTAATGTATAACGTTTTCTACGATAGACTTGAATATAATTTTGGAACCTACCATGTGATAACCAAAGGAGCTTCAAAAATAAAAACACCTATACAATCTTATTATTAAAATTGTTTGTGTGTAGGAAATGACAGACAAAAACTGGAAATACAACAATGGAATCAAATCTTTTCTAATGAATTATGGAAGAAGATTATAAAAAGCTGTACATAAATCATATAAGGGCCTGTGAAAATAAATATAGAAAAACAATATTTTCCAAGAAATACATTTAATTTGAAACTGTTTATATTAGTATTTTATAATAGTTGTCGAATATTGCAGTTATATGTTATATAATGTACAGTTACCTTCAAAAAAAGGTATGTTTCACAAAAAGAGAAATTTTATGAATCATACAAAACCAAGAATTTAATTATACATGAATTACAAAATAAAGGAAAATTAAAATTATTAAAATTATTTTCTAATTACATTCTTGTTAAAATATGGTATCACTTTGACCAGTAAGTTAAGGAATAATATCAGATATGCAATTAATTAAATTGCGGTATACATATGAGATCTCCACTCACAAGACGGTTTCAATAATTAAAAGTATTCGAAATCATATAAATTTAAAATTTGTTACTAGAAAGAAAGAACATTTACGTTGCGGAGCTGAATCACTCCAAAAAACCTTTAAACGTATAACAACAACAAATGAAAAAAATCACTGTTTGACCAGCTACACTTTTATGAAATTCTATTTATGTGAATTCGCCTTGAAGAAGGAGATTGTACCAAATTATGTTATCACTTACGTGGAAAATGTATGTAGAGTAGACATCATTTTACCTGTAAGATCCATCATGTTTGTGTTTAGATCGGCTTGATTGTTGCATTCAGATATGTAATTAATTAATTAATTAGTGCATAAATTAAAATATTACTTTTTGAACTAATTTTTAAATAAAATGTATAATCAAATCCAAATCTGCACTATCCCCTATCCCTTATATCTATTTCATATTAAGAAAAGAACATCTCTATCCAAAGGTTGAAGACCAAGTAGGGTCACAATTTAGGTATATTGTAACTATTAATCTTCCGAGCATCGCTCTGGACATTTAACCTTGAAAGGTTTCATATCTGATTTTAAGCTTCCAGAATATTTACCATTTTTTTTACAAATTGTATAAACAAACAAATTGACCAATTACGCTATAATTATTATTAATCAAGTAACTGTGCCGATTATCGAGTTCTGGTGACCAATATTATTATTAATGTATTTAATAAAATAATGTTACAATATTATTTCTTCGGAAAATAATTGTTTTGAATTTAACTTTTGTATCCAAATCAACATATTTCATCACGCCCCCCTTAAATTATTTGGGGTAAAATCTTCAACACTAGTTCGAAAGTGCCGGAAACTACACCTAGTTATCTAGGGTTCAATAAACATCAGCCTCCCAATATTCATAGTGTAAAGACCTTTTTAAGTTTCGAAACTGTATCAAAAGACACACACTCCCTGATTTGAAATTGTACAGATCTTTAAGAAAGTCTATCATTAAGCGTCCTTCAAAGTGTTACAGAACGGCCGTCCCGACTACCAGACTTACGGTTAGTAAATTTTGTTAATACTCATGATGACAGGCATGATATCTTATCTAAATTTACAATAATAAAGGTGGACTTCTCAGGCTTTAGATTCTAATAGAATGACATAAAAACAGTATGAAACTTTTATTCTTTCTCTCGGGGTCGCTATTACGGGAACTTTGCTTTTAAATTTGAAATGGTGACTAGAATAATTTTTATTAATTTTGATTAACTTAAAATTTGATTTAAACTAAAAAAATAGATGTCCGTTTGCTAAACTTATTTTCAAATATACTTATTGTTCTGATGAGTCTCTGGAATCCTGGCCTGTTCACTTCCGCGCTAAAAACTTGATGCAAAAAAATTTACTTTATAAAAAAACTTTTACGTCGCACTTTACTAAAATTTACTTATAAAAAAACTTTACATAATTTAACAAAATACTCCCTTTACAACACTTCGGTCCTGGTCCCCACCAACCTGCCTGCTGTTCTTCGAGACGCTCTCCAAAACTCTCTCCAAAATCCCGATCATTTAGTTTTTATGAATTCCCTAATCTCTCCTACTACCACCAATACGTTCTATGTTAGTTTCCCGCAATTCTACTATTAGCTAAACCTAAGGTACACGGTTAATTCCCCAGGCTATATCGGCCGCTGGATTTCCCATCTTAACAAGCATTGGACCTTTGTCTATTGTCTAATTTGCCGGACTCCACTTATAACATTTGTGGAAAAGAATAATGACTTGCTTTGTCCGCACTAGAAAAACTATTTGTATCGTTCTTTGCTAAATCCTACAGATGATTTATTATATTACTAACTTAATTTAATCTAAAGCCTCGTACTTTATGTTATAGAATATATATATATATATATATATTATATACATACATATATATATAAATTGATCGATTGCTTTTTACAGCATTATTTAGACAAAGCGTTTATAGTTTTAAATAGGGAATAAATAAATAATTATATACACACACACATATATATATATATATATATATATATATATATATATATATATATATATATATACATATATATATATATATTTCTTTTTATGAAATGACATTTAGTAAAATAAATATATTCCACTTTCTGAATTATCATGATTCTACTATTAATGCTTAAATTCGTATTTATATGAAATTCGTAATATACATAAACAAGTATAATATAAATTCCCAATTACCTAAATATGACCACGACCTCAAGTTTTTTGACTCGACATTATGCTATTAAACAGTTAATAAATATTTAGGTATAGTTTGGTTTTATATTGGTACTTTAATAACTTAACTTCGATGTATAATTAAGTTTCATAAAACTCTTAATAAAAAAGTAGAGAGATCTTATAAATTATAACTTTTCTTCTACACGAAGAGTCTCGCATCTAGAGTTTTATTTATTTTACCCATCAAAAACACGACAGAGATTACAGTTTGTCTACACTAGTGTTGAAGCTAGTGACTTTATCCTTATGAACGAACTTTTATTCGAGACACGACCAGTCGTCTAAGTCATTCACCTCGTATTTCCTTATATTTTTTTACTTTACTTCTGCGGCAAATCAACACAAAATTATCCAAACAAATTATAAAGTCACTAGGAAGTTTCGGTCCCAATAAAATCAAATTTTCAAACATCCTATCTCAGTCTAATAAAACCATAATTCCTAACGATTAGGCGTAGCTGGTTCTGGTATATGTATTGAAAGCACGGGTAATTACAGAAAATATAATTCAAGAGTTGAACCTTAGAAACTGGAGATATAGACCTGTACTATGAAGATCATGGATTGAACATGTCACTAAACTGAAAATATGCGTGATTGGTAAAAAAACTGTATGGGCCATCTTTTGAGCTGATGTAAAAACGTAGGATTCTTCAACTGATAATGCTAAAATAAAATGGGAATAGGTCATCCGTTAGTAGAATATATTTTGTACCTCGACTATGACTGGTTCGGATCTACTCAACTACTCAGATTTGAGCCTATAAATTAGAATAGATCTTTAAATGCCTATGATCAGAACGGGCAATGAGTATTATTAGGAAAGAGTAAAATGGTGTTTTCTACATTAAAATATGTTGGAATTAGGCATCTAAAATCTAATCCATACTATACATATAGTATGGTTAATAACTAGCTACATTGTGTTAAACAACGTATTCTTAAGGAAAGGGGAATTTTTGAAGTAAGGGAGATATTCATTTGGAAAAATATAAATAAAAATCATCAAGTTCGTGACTCGATATCCGATCCATATCACAATACCTTAATACGGTAGAGATTGAAAATTTAGAAATTTTATTTCTCTATTCTATTGAGATCCTGCTTTCGGAAATGTTGAATACGAAAATGCGAAATATGAATAACTGAAAAACGTTATCCGTTATAGATTTTTGTTTTTGGTACTAAAACCTACATTTTGTTTTCAAATGTGTACGTACGTTTCATGTATAACGTTTGTGCTAATAAATAGGTGATAGAAGGGCATAAGCAAATATTGTGTTTAAAATCTTCTCTACTTTCGTTTAAGACATTACTTTAAAATATTTAGAAGTATTAGAAAGACTCTATTGACACATTAATTATTATTAAATATTTAATACACGTGAAATAGTTATTGTCCAAGAAAACGTATCGTAGGATAAGATGCTAAGTTGAAACTGTGATCTAAGTTATGCGTAAAAAAGGAATTATATTGACCATTTTAAAGTAGTTTCTCAAAATATTTATGATTGTAGGTTGTCTAAATTATTTAATACAAAATAATGAAACACTAAGAATATTTTTAACTTTTTCATTTTACTTATCAATAGCGATACTATTAAATGCTTTCTGTTCCAGTTTTTAGTGAAGTACCTTTTATTTATGTTTAGTGTATATAATTTATTAAATATTATTTTCTACATTTTCTTGTGTTGTGGCTTTCCTAGTGTGTATTTGATCTTCTTTTCTACAACTGTGTCATGTAGCATTACGAACTCTTAAGATCCTGCTAAAGTTCGGCTTACTTTAGGTAAGCGGCAATGATTATTTACGCTTCTCTATTCATTTATAAGAATAAAGACTACAGTTGGTTTCTCTTATTCTAAATTCCAGAAGATTAATAATTCCTTTTTCTCATCCTAAGTCCTTCCATATATCCTTTATATATTCAATTTATAATTCTTCAAGGTGGATAAAGAATCTTTATTATTTGTATAAAGTTTCACTAGATAGAAAGGATGTTGAACTTGATTGTTATTTGCAACATACATTATACGGTTTAAGGTTTACTGTCATTGAGATACCTCTTGCGGTGTCATTATTTGTAAACAAATTGTAACAGCAAAGTTATATCTAACATGAACTTCAACTACCGTTATAAAAGAAGGTTTACACTTATCTATCACACATAATTAAAAAATGGTTTTTATTTGCATGACATTTTGTATTGCAAAGTTTACTTAATCGAATTTGACAGCTGATGAAATTACCTACTGTTACATAAGAATATATTACTTATTACGTAAATTCAGTAAACATGTTTTTATTTATATAGTTTTAGGAGATTCAAAGTTTTACAGAGAGAGAAAATAGTATTTTTGTTGGAACGTGTATTTGGAGATAATATATATATATAAAGAAGCAAATAACATTAAAAGGAAAAAAAGTATAAGTGACTGTCGCCATTAAAACATGAATAATGAACGGCATAAAAGTTTTAAACTTTTATTTGAAAAAAAAACAAACCCCCAATAACAAAGGATGTAAACAGCTCTACCGACAATGAGACGGTGGAACAGAACTATATTAAAACAATAGGAGTAGGAAAGAAAAACGAAATTAAAATGATTGAATTGTTATAAAAATAGGGATATATAATAGACGGGAAATATATGTTATACATATGAAATGTGCTTTATGTAGCACTCGCAATCCAATTATATACAACATTACGTAATGAAATATTTACCTCTTCAATTCAAGTATTACTTTGTTTGTTTTCTATTTTACCGGGATTTGAAGATTTGTTATAACGTTCTGATCTATATTTGTCTAGAAGTAAAATTAATCTCAAATAAACTACAATGGTAGTTTTGAAAGTTTACTACTAAAGTAGCCGTTTTTTCAGGTTTGTTATATTAATTTTAATTTGTTTGCTTAGGGTGTACTGAGTCACATCTTTGTTTAATGCAATTAGGTAGAGTTACAATTTATTTATGTGTTATTGTGCAAAGGAGATTTTTGTTTATTTTTCTATTCAAATAAACTATTAGATCTACCGAGATATAAATAAATTATCACAAATAATTTGTGACAATATAAAAACAAGAGAGGGATTACGTCGTACCTAGTAACATGAATGGGTGTATATTAGGCCTGTTGGAACGTCCATGCTCGCCCGCGCACACACATAAGCTCTCTTTCATACACACTTATTAAAGAAGTCAGTAATTAAAATAGTTCATCACTAGTTTAAAATTGTAAATAAATGACTAATATTTATGATGAAGGCTTTTAACATAGTAGAGAAATAGAGATAAATAGATAAATATATCAATTAATAAAATAGTATGAATATTCAGCGAAATTGAAACTTTGGAATTTTTCTAAATCAATTGTAGTTTTATTCACAATTGGACACAATTAACGTGCTTTTTTCATCTAAATCTTGAGTTGTTCTCTTACACTTTTTAAATAACATATGTAAAACTAGCCTAAACTAGAAGCTTATGTTTGTCTAAATTCTGATAGCAATTTTGTGAGAGTGTTCAATTATCAACTATAATTAAAATGGACGATTATATTTGTCTGGTCAAAAAGGATGTGTCTCTAGGAAAGTGTTGACGTAATATGTTATTTTATATAATAACAGAAATGAGCAAATTTCTAATCAGTATAGATCAGCACTCTGTTCATATCTCAGTATTAAAAGCGTTCACATATTTTACATACTAATAAAGATATTTATAACAAAGATAGGATGCATCAGAGTGGGTATGATAAAGTAATATTATTTGTAAAACATTTTTTTATATTTTGGTTATTTTACATAATTATCAAATAAAATATCTTTAAACAGGTGAATTTCAACTTTACATATTTTGTTAGAAAATATCATTTTATTACCATTACGTAATTACTCTGAAAAATAAAATCCTACCAATTACTTGAAATAAATCTTTAATCTAAATGTAAACGTGAGCTGTCAAAGATAGGTTTACTCAACCTAAACGAAGTAATTCTATCTCTGCATTCACACTGATTGCCTAATAATCATTCCCCAATAATGAGGTTTTTTGCTTCACCTAGACAATGCTGGAAAAAATTCTGGCGAAATGAAGGAAATGCTATTTATTGCACTAAAAATGAATAGATGTACTCCGGATATTAACTACTACATTATGGTTACATTATCTGATTCTTTTAAACTTGAGACAGTTGGTTCAAATATCAAATTGTTAAGTATAAAAAAAATCCTGTCTTCAGCGTTTACTGTTTAACTATCAAATATCAATATTTCATAGTTATAACAACTGTTATATTAATTAACATTTGTTACATTAACTTAAAAAAATGAATAAATATTTTTCCAATCATACTCTTTCAAGGCACGCTAATTTTTTTTTTTTTTTTTTTTTTTTTGATTGAATAAGTTTTATGAGTTGATTTTTATAACTAGAATATAAATTGATTTACGTCCTAGAAACGAAGTGCATTTATTGTTGTAAATGGAATGTGATAAAAAGAATATATATTTTTTGAATACATTATTTTTTAATTTACCAATACAATTAGATTTTTTCAGATTTTTATTTTAACGTTTCAAATACATTCTCTACGAAGCAATACTTTTTTAAACGTTTACTAAGTACAATATATTGAACATGTTTCACAAAGATTGAAATGAAAGTGAGATTTATGTTGCCTGAGGAGTTACTTCTTGACAAAAATTGATTTGACCTGAGATGAACTCGAAGCACACTGATTTGGAGAAATCCTTTTTTACAATACTGGCAGACTTCATCTTCTTCCCAAAGCTGCCAAAATATTAAAAGGGAATATTTCATTTTAACATGTGCCCAGCCTCTGCGTCCCTACGGAGATGGTTTTATACATGTAATGAAATATTTTTTGTTTGTTTCGAGATCATCGATAAGCTGTTTCAATTTTTCCCGTTTTCGTATAACCTTTTCGTGCCCTGGTTAAATGTATAAAGCAATATTTGTTATCAGTTAAATAACAAATGATGTAGTAATTCAAAAACATATGGATTCTTAGCTTATAGTAAGTTATGAAAAACGTTATCCTATGTTAGACTGCCTATTGGGTTTTGTTGATCTTTTTTATTTGTCAATAAACAACTCAGATCAAAATTATAACTAATAAAAACCAGAAATAAATGAAGAGAAATAATGATCGGTGTTTACCCTGTTTTTTAAGGTTTTTTCTCTGTGAGGTTTGAGTAAACAGTAACTTTGTGACGGAAAGAGCGGAATGCATTTTATTAGCCAACTCGGATGGTAGTTCTATACATGACAGAATAACGAGTGACTACGCTGGTTACGTATGACGGAGATTACGTAAAGTATTATATTAGATAACTCGGATAGAAGAGGCCAGAATAACGAGTGACTACGCCGGTTACGTACGACGGAGAGTACGTAAAGTATTATATTAGATAACTCGGATAGAAGAGGCCAGAATAACGAGTGACTACGCTGGATACGTTGTAACGGACGTAGATCATAATATTAGTTGAGTCGGATAGGCCATAATAACGAGTAAATCTCAAAATCATGAATAATACTAACAACCTATGATTGAAAAAATGTATAAACTTTAATATAAACGGAAAATATAAATAATGAATTTCCAATCTTCATATTGGTTTGAAACAATACACTTGAGAAAACTATTAAACGTATATAAAATAATACTTTCTATTTCAAATTTAGTTTACACAAAATCTTTCCTAACGTATAGTTCATAAATAAATATTATTATAAAAAAAATAATAAAATGTTTAATTGCTAGAATTAGGTTTGGAAAAAGGAAGAGAACATTCAAACTGGAATAATAAAGTGTATTACTCTGTGTAAAAATCGATTTTAAAGACTTTGGTCTTTTAAAACTCTATTTTAAAGAGATATGTCATGTATACTGACACGCATATGTAAATATCTATATGGTATATAAATGTGAACAGAAGTCCTTTCTATTCATATGGTGGCACTTGACAAAAATTTTCTCATGATCTCTATACTCAATTAAAAAATGATTCTTAGAATCATAAAGAATATTGATTAGGTAACGAACGTAAATTTTTTACGTCAGATATTTTGTTTGAATTCAGAAAGGGGTCATTTTTTATTTATTCAATCACAGTAAAAATATTAATTTCAGGATAGAATTCCTTAGCCTATCTACAATAACGGTTAAACAATTATTAAGATGAAACTATCTGAGAACACAGGGAACTTTAGAATATAATACCTAATGACTTACTTTTTCCTAACATACAAAATTCCTACGTTTTTACATGTAGGCCATCATTATACAGCTTCACAAACATAAGATATCTTTACCGAATGAAAAATATTAAACCTGTATTACTTTACAGTTATAATTTAACATACTGCTTTAAATGCATCACGTGCACGTATATTCAATATGTAGGACTAAGCATTAGGCTTTAGTGCTTGTTTTGTCTATATAAGGCTGACAATTTTCGTAGTAACACACAATTATTATCTCACTCCATTACTCACAAGCTACAGTATGAGTCATAGTGCTTACAGACTGAAAAATATTGATGTAAAAAAAGTGATTTTTAAATCTTGGTTATTTACCCTTAAGTTTAATAGTCTAATGTAGCTATATATAAAATCAAATACGACCTGAATTATCATAACAACATCTTGTTAATTACGCTCACGATTATTCATTTCCTTCCGCTAATGTTATTCAGAATCTGAAGATAATATTGCATAATTTTTTGAACTCAATATCTTTAGAATGATGAATTCATTATAGAGTTTGTTTCAAACGCCCGAAAATAGTACTCAGTCTATCTTTATATATTTCTCTAACTATAATTAATTATTACGCTATAAGATTTTACATATTTTTCGATCTTCATCGTTATATATCTGCATATAAAAACAAACAAAATAATATCTGTGTTCATAATTTATTAGCAATATTCAATTTCTAAAATAACAATTTTTAAACAAATAACTCAGTTACAGTCTCTGACTGTAAATCGGCCTTAGAAGCAATAACAAACGGAGACACAAACATCACCTCTGCGATAAATACACTACGTGAGAGTCTGCAATGTAAGGGGAAATCGTGGCATCTACAATTCATCCCTGCACACCTAAATATTGAAAGCAAAGAGTGTGCCAACTCATTGGACAAAGAAGTAGGTGAAAATGATCAACCAGGTAACACTATTACATTTGAAGAAGCGAATGCAGTGGCGCAAAACGGACTATTATTTCATACCTGTACGAGACCACTTATCACCGACTTAAACTGAGTCAGAAATTTCATATAAGTCATTGTCAGACTAACAAACAATTATTTCAGAGGGATGAATATTCTTCTAGACAAGAACAAGACATAAGTGGCCGGCAGGAACTGCTCGGATATCAGTCTAACACCGAGACACATTTTCGAATGCCCAGCACTTTACGCCGCATATTTTGAAGCTGGGAATGAACCAATTTCAAGATCATCTGAGAGCTCTTCCTTTAGCCAAAACACGCCGAAACTGGCGGCTGTTATCGTCCGGACTTTCGATGTAGTCTAAAACTCCATGGATACGAAATCAACAACAACAGCTATAATATTTAAATTGTTTTTAAAACTTTTTATTCGTAATAAAGTAATTTGAGACTGCATTATGAGATAGTATAATTGGAATAGCAGGTTTCCCATTAGAGTAGTCAGAGAAATAAGATTTTTTATTAATGAAAATTATTTTTTGAAATAAAATCTAATATTAAAATAATTCTCCTAGTATTTTAAATGAATGAGCAAAACCTAAAATTTCCATCGACCTAATAACGAATATATTATTATGTAATAACACTATATTCAAAATGTATTTTAAATTGATTTAATAAACACCAATTTATTAATGGTTTACAAAATCGAAATTAAAAATTATTATATTGGTAGTTTTTCTGACTATTAACTTGTTTATTTGGAAAATGCTATAAACATTACACTGATAGAATAAAACTATTGTGATAATAATAAATAATATTACCTATATATCTATAACGCTTACCATAGATTTACCAGAAACCACATTACATTTATATCTCAATTCTCAGTCTTTAATTAAAACAAGCAAGTTTAATAATTTCACTACATCATTGTTTTAAGTCATCACAATGTCACATTAACATTTATTCGATGTCATGCTTAAAGAATCTTCAGCAATCATAACTGTCTTGGAACTCATTGTTCTCACTATTTAAATTTAGATTCTATATTCTAAATTTAAAATGATATTTTATGTATCATAATAAAATGTCTCTTTTCATCATTATTTAAACTGGAAGCACTAATGATTTTCACTACCTTCAGCGCATTCACTTGAACATTATCTCTAATTGGATAGTATGGGAACTGTGTAGTACAATAACTTACATTAACCCGGAATTCCATATGTAGCTTACATGTAAATCTTGTCCAAACTAATAATAACTGTACAACTATTCTTTGAGCTTAGCTTGTAAGGTTATGTTAAAAGGAATACTAGGTGCACAAAATATTCACAAATTAATCATTTATTGATTCACATGCGTTTAAATAACAAAGTCATCATTATCAGTGAGTGTTGCTACTACAAACACAGAGTGTTTTTTTTTTGTAGTAAAAACACTCACTGATGATGATTATGACTTTCTCATTGAGACTTGTATGAGGCTATAGATGATTATTTGTCAGTTTATTGTGTGATTTTTATATGTTCTAACACCAGCCTAATCATTATTATTGTAAGCAATTTGTTCACTGTAGGAGTAATGAACACTTTTCTCAACAATTACACTTTCTTCCCTTGAAGTATATAGAGTACTTATTTTCCGTCTCTTGTAACAAGCGATTTATAAAATGTGTGTTCACTCTTCTCGCCATGACAAAAATATGAACATAGATAATTTAAAATAAATTATTACATATAGACTATAATTTAAAACGAACTTCAGTAATAAAATCCTCACACAATGCATATCAAAATAAAACAGACTTATACAAATTTTGCAAAAAACAAAAAAAATTATTTATTCTATAAAAGCTGAAAAACATAAAATTTAAAATAAACTTCAGCTTTAAAAACCTCGCACAATACAAATATAAATTAACTTCACTTATGGGTACCAGTATTGTAACGTAAGGATAGCGCAGGATAAAAATTTCCCAAGCTGTAGATGCAATAATTTCAAACCGTTATAAGTAAGCAAAAACTGTCAAACTAACTGATGTAGTGACAGAAGTAGAGTGATATAATTAGAAAGAATGTAGGGCTTGGAAGACCGAAATTGTTTTATAATATTGGTTGAAAAGTCACTAAGAATATATTGATCCCGCTTGAGTCCTCTAGGGTGTACACCATTATGTCCTCTAGGAAACTAAGTACTGCAATATGGTTACACTCGATAATATTTTAAAAAAAGTAACAGGCATTGAGCCAAATAATATGCTTATATTATTATTGATATTACAATTTAAACGATTAACTGAATAACTGTGAAAGTGTAACCGGAAAGAATGACTCTACCTCAATGTTAAAGTAATTGTAACGCTTTTTTTTAGAAGTTGTATAGCTAATAATGCTAAAAGTTGAAAAACTATTTTTGAAACTCATATGTATATATATATATATATATATATTGTAATATTTATTAGAAAGTCACAACACATGTATCCTCATAGGCAATGCCTTTTACCTACATTACAACCATAAAACTATTTACACTCTGTTTGAGATTCAGTTACTAGTATAACTGAAGAAGTGAACAAATATTAAATGTTACTTTTATTCATTAAGAATGAAACATTTTACCAAAAAGAGAAAAATAACTATAATATAGATATTTACACGTAATTATCTTCAAGTATTTGTAGAATAAAGATATCTGTAACAATATCTTTGAATTTGTAAACGTGATATTTTAAATGCGCGAGTAAACGATTTGGAGTGGGGAAGCTAATGGACGTTTCTATAACGTGATACTAGCTTGAATACTTACTTGCGGCTTGTAGATGACAAAGTCATTGAGGGCTGAGTCGGGATACAGAGTATACATAAATAGAAACATTATAATTATAACTTTCTCTATATATTATGTAATTAAAAATTCAAACTAACATTGAATTAGTTTTACGAATGTAACAACATAGTTATTGTATTCAGAGCCTCTGAATTGGTTTGCCTGCTACGAGTTTGGCAATATACTGAAGTCTTTAAGGATGCTTTCATTTGCCGAACCCATAAATGACTCTATCCAATGTGCTCTAAGCCTAACCATTTGCCCTACAATGTTTGGTCCCATTTACTATAATCGTCAGTTTCGTGCTGTGCATACTATGAAATTTGTGTTTATTTATACATAGTGTATGATGTATATGGGATCGGGTTCCCCTGGGATTACCAACTACTCGGATTACACGCATATCCTATCCCTTGCATTAAACAAATCGGAGTTTTAATGAGCCCTAATACTACAGGTAATAGAAAATGCACTTGATAAGTTTATAGAAATTTTAATGAACAAATCTTGGAAGCCCGACTCATTTTCTTTACATACCGTATAGCTATAAACATTTAATGAAAGCCCGACTCATCATTTTCTCTGAAACAGATAGTATAGGGACTCGGATCTTCCAGACTATACTGCATCATGTTTTTACTGCTTGTAGAAATATAGATTTCGCACACAACAGAAAGTACTTCAGGTTCTAGAAAATACGAGATGTTGACGAATTTTGACGTGCTTAGTTTTGCCGTAATCGGACATTTGAACCAGATCAATGTGTTCATTAACTCGAGAAGTTGTAGGTAGTTTTAATTTACAGCTTCCTTGACATTTTTCAGCCCTTTTTCACAACACTTTATCCACTTAACAATGTATTTTATCCCTAAAGTTTTTCAACGGAAACAGTCCCCAATAAACAGCTCATTAATATACTTTGACTAAGCATTCAGTGATATCGTCATTTTGCTCTTCAGTTGAAGAATAGAAGCAAGCACAATAGAAATAAAAACCATATGGCAAAGTCCAAGAAGCTCGATGCTCAGATGAGTAGTACTTGGACATTGGCAGACACTACTTACTCAGTGAACAGACCTGGTATAGTGAATGTATTGTCTGTTTTATCTTATTGTCTGTTAATCATTACTAATTAGGTAAATATACTTAGAGAACCAAATAGTATTATATAGGTATTATTGAATTGCGATTCATATTTTGTAATTTACTGTATAATATAATGACAGCTTGTTTAAAATTTTGATTTTATACTATTAAAATGTATTCGATCAGAGCTCTCAAAAATATGAACTGTCTACTCCAACTTAAAATTCTAATACGAGGGAACTATTTTTTAACAAATTTTTATATAAACAACAAGCTATAATTTATTTCAATTATTAAATTTTTTTAAACCTTTTTGAGACTTCAGTCTTAATGTTTTCTGAGAAGCCAATTTCAATTCTTGAATTTATCTTCTGTATGCTGCTCAAACTGCTTGAAAATGTATAATATTCATGAGAATAAAAACAATGTAAAGAAATTTCATCAAATATGTCTACTTCCGAAATACTACTTAGAAATAATTTCAAATACCTAAACAAAGTAATGAATCTACCATAACTTGTTATAATGAGAACACACTCTATTCGCAGCTTCTTATAATGATAAAAAATGAAACAAAAACTCTGCTCTAACGTAAAACAATTTAAAAAAGTAGGTTAACTTTACTATTATAAGAAAATACACTATTTAACATAGTTTTATTAAGAGCGTTTTTGTAACTAGATAAATGTTGTTTTTAATCTTGTATAACGCAAAATCCATTAATAAATATCTGAAAAATAGAATAAGTTATACCACTTTTATTACGTTTGATTTAAATGTTTTTTTTTTCAAATTATAAACCTTTTTGAAAATTACAAGCTCTGGTATATAAATACAAAGACTAGTTGGCCATTATTTACGCTTTGCTCTCTCAAAATTGCTGTTCAATAGGATATACCCTTGTTCTCTAGAGTTTGCAAACAATTGAGTTTTAACCACACCCTCAAGTCGGGATAGCAGATTTAGGCTTATTGTATTTAGATTACCAGGTAAATGAATTAAGATCTGATTACCGTTTTTGTTTTATCTGTTCACGCCTGTATATTCTAAGGCTGAATAAAGTAGAAAGATGCCTAAATACATATTCCATAAAACGATTAAGACTTAACAGAAAAAACACGTAAAGTATGTAATTCGATTAAATAAAATAATAATATTTAGTTATTCTTGTTACTTGGTAAAAATTCTCATGATTCGTTGAGGAAGCTCGTCAGAAAAAATGATCATTTGTATATCCTGGGTTGTCATATGAAGCGAAAAAAAGACCTTCTGATAATACACGGGGAACTTGGTGACTATGACGCAAATAGTTACGGAACGGCAGATATAGGGACCATGCTTTCGCTCTGTCAGATGAAGTTCTTGTTTATTATTATAAATGCGTTAACAGAGGCGTGAGGTAAGGTGAACCATGCCAGGTTAACTCTTTGATCGTGTGTGATAACAGTGGTGGTCGTGCTATTTAGTTTTAATCGACTGAAAGTAGTTCCCAATAGTTTTAAAATCCAAAATTGTGTTCCCGTTATTGTTACATTAGTAGCTGTTCAATGAGGAAAGTAAGGTGTAAACTTGTAAAAATCCTGAAATATATAGATATTTATACCAGATAAAAATAGGAAATCTGTCATTAAAGATATCACATAAATATTTATTTCTAATCGAAACATTTAGGTAGAAGAATACAATACCAAAATATATCAGATAAGATATATTAACATTATAAAAAACACATACTAGAGCTAATTTATCAAATAGAAATAATTAAAAGCATAATAAAAATGAGCTATCATTGGCGAAATAGGGTGATTAGCGATTTTACTACAATTTTATAGTAGTAGTATTTTAACTATTATGTCTTCAAAGAAAACACTAATCTTGTTTAAAACTTTATTTAATCAATAACAAGAAAATAAGAGTTTATAATGAACTAATAAATAGCGAATTATCAAAACGAGAGTATAACATGATCCTAATACATATCATATGTGGTTAAAGCAATTCAAAACAAACATATATTAATTGCTCTTTGGGTTTCCATTTGTTCAATTTACGAATATTTATAGCAGAAATAAAAAACCTCTATCTGATTACAACGTTATATAAAGTTTATAAATAATTTTTACATAGTTACTGGTTGAGTAACATTCTGTTAGTCGTATTACTAGAGTAAATTAAATAGATAGTATTACTATTTTAATTCATTTTATTTCCTAAATTAATTGTACTCCTGAAAACCATAATATCTTTTTAAATCAAATCCCTTTTCGTCAAACCGTTGCAAAGTAAAATATACTAGTATTTATTTACAAACAAGAACTAACATATATAAACAATGTAGGTATTTTTGTTTTTGTAATCTTACAGAAATCTTTGATAATGGAATAAAGAAAACTATTTAATTTTCTAATAAAAACAAAAACTTCTATGTCGAATAACATTTTAATACCTACTATGCATTACCTATTCTCTCTTTTTATGTTAGAATCCTAAATTCAGCCAAATTTTTGGAATTATAAATACTAGAATGTATTTTAAAAAAATACATCTCTGAAATCAACTAATAATAATGCGTTTATAAAAAATACTACATTTATTTATAATTACATCCAACAGACCGTTAAATAAGATAGAAAATGATGATCTGTCATTCCAATTTTCTTATATTTTAGGACAAACTGTAAAAAAATACAATAACTTAAAATACATTAAAAAATTCTCATAGAAATCCCCGTATTCGTATACATTCTAGTCCTAATAGTTTATTTGTTGTCTAGATGAGTATCCTACATAATGTAAGAAACATTGGGAAAAATATAATTAGTAAAAAAACATTAATTAAATACAGCTACAAATATTGTCACAACCCTTGTTCACCTGCAAAAACAGATAGCTTTATCAGATTGCTATAAGAAAAACTTCTATTTTTTATATATAATCAGATGATGCTATCTCTGATGGGTAAAAGCTGTGTAGATATTTTTAGGAAAGTTATATAATGTTTTTGTTTTATTTGCAATGATGCTACTGTGCTCACTATTGTAATTTTGCAAAATTAATGTATATCAAATATTTTTTATTAACTGAACAGGTTATTGAATTATAATACTGATTTATCGCTCTACCGAAATTAATACAAAAATTGTAGTCAGGCAAAGATTTTTCCAGTACGTTGAACCAATGAAATAATTGTTTTCAAAAATAACAGAAAATAATAATAATAGATGGCGAAGATATAACAAACGTAAATTTTAATTTATTTATTTACGAAATTGTTTTTACTATTCATTTGAATAATTAAATTAGATAAATGAGAAAAATGTGCATTTCACTAAACGTAACTGTTACTGTATTTTCGGCATTTTACTTCCCATTTTATTACAGAATTATATACAATTAATCTAGAAAATGATAGAAGGTGTTTAGTATTGATATCTAGGATCATAACCACTGCAACTGACAGACTTCAAGAAATTTTGTGGTTGGAGATTGATATTTAACTGCTTTGAATAATACAAACCACAAAACATTTCATTTGCAAAAGTAGGTAAAACAGAATGGATTGATGCTGTATTACTGAGAATAAAAACACAAAACGTATAACATTTTTGCAATTACTACTTCCTAACTGGCTAAAAAAAACTCCCTATCATCCAATCCGTAACCGCCTTAGTTGGTGTTAAAAAATTCTCTACCATTTTCACAGCAAATAGTCTTTAGCCTTATTATTATAAAGAATCTAATAGAATAAACCTAAAATCTCATACTGGTAATGGTTTCATTACGATACCCTATTAATACTCTTATAAACAAACATATTAGGAAAAATTATTAATTTCTAGATTATTCTATTTTGAAAAATTGGCACAATAATGCACTAATTATTACAATTTGTGATATGAAGTTTTACATAATATTTTATTATTCTTTCAAGATGGTATTATTTAAGCTTCAATATACATCATACTTATTTTCTTTATACAGTTCTATTGTATGTTTATATTTCATCCCAACTTTTTTATTATTTTTTTTTGTAACGTAATACAACATTTTACATTCCAATTGGAATGTTACCAGTCTCATGTAAAAAATAACTTTTTACAGGTGGGATAAAATGTCGACCTCTTAATAATAATTATACACTGCTTACAAAACGGTGTTTTGGGATTATAACAATAGCTATTCGGGAATTTGTTATTTAAAGATCAAGTATCTAGAAAACATTACAGCGTAAACATGTGTTTAGTTTAATAACTTTTAGTTTTGTCTGCGTAGGCCTATGGATATGATAATCGTTCTCGTATAGTTCCAACTTGTTTAAACCCTATTCAGTACACGTACATCAATTAATTAAGTAATAATGAATATTTTTTTCTAGATATAATTTTTACCTTGACGTCTATTAACATTAAAGAAATACAATAGATTTTTATTTTTCAGGGCAGTGTCATATTTTACACTTTTTGACAGATACAACATATTTAGTAAAAACATATTCCGAATTATATTACTTTACGTAAAAATGTATAGTAAGTATAAAATTATTTTGCACAACGTCTGTTTCTGTAACTTATATTTTCTTCTTCACACGTCAAGAGCTGTAGATCTCACAATCAGGCTCATCACCGTAAAATTAAAAAAAAAAACAAAATACTTTCCGTTTACGCTCCATGCCAGGCGTAGCATAAAAGCCCTTCCTTTCTCAAAAGGAGAAACCCAACACAGCGAGAGTAAGTAAATGCAAATACATCTTTTAAAAGCTTGCCGTACGATGAATTTTGCTAGAACATGTCGTGTAATGTGGCATTACCTAACGTATGAGAGACACCTGCCAGAAACCAGACAATAAAATAAATTGAATAACACCTCTTAAAACTCTTCTCTTATGTTGACAAAGAAAAACACGTTTTGAAAATATAAATTCTAAAAAACGGATTCACTTGTGATTACCTACATTTTATGGAACACTGGCAATATTTTTTTTTTATAATAGCTAAAGAGTAACAGTAAATTTGTGTAACAACTTGCAGGTAATAATATTTACACTAAGATCATTAACAATCACAGAAAAACACATTGCGATATTTGGTATATATCAAACGAAAATATTTGGGATATTGGGTGAAAAATATAATTTTAAAACCCAATTAGGGGAGACATGCAAACCTAGTCAATTTTAGTGTTAAAAAGTCTTGTTATACAATACTGGATTGATTTTGTAAAGCATTTTTCAGGCACATACTGCACATCCCTACAACCTAATATTGGGATAATGATTTTCATCAATGACATTCAGTTATTAAATGTAACAGATATAATGTCTGCTTTTATTCTGTTTTTTTAAAAGCGATGCGATAACAAAAAAGGCATCTTTGTTCTCACCTATCTCAATTTTGTATTTTCATTAAACTAAGGAATAATAATTTCTCTTTTGGAAAATACGTACGTATCCTGGATATATAATGAGGATCAGAATTGATAACATAATTTCTACAGCCAATATTTTGATTACTGTGATTGGAAACTACATTTTATAACACACCATTTATTCCCAATGGCTAACATAAAGTAACTTCACTATACCAGCTGTCTGAAATATTTTTTGTAAAAATTGATTACCAGACACATATAGTACTCGACTAACAATGAATCTTTTAGTGCATCCATTGAGGACTATACAAAAAATTTAGTTGTATATATAAGTATGGTAATTACTGGGTAAATAAGTGAATGTGTTTGAACTCACTTGAAGACGGGTTTCGAAACAGTTGTTTTATTTACTAACCTGACCTTCTACTGCCGGCGATTACTCAAGGTTGCAAGCGTATGATTTAAGAGTGTAGATGGGGGTGCGGTTGATTGGGTTGGTTAATATATGATGAAACAGGGTATTAGATTCAAGTCTGTCTGTTTGTTTAATATGCTTAATAAGATACGTTGTTTAATATGTTCTATATCTGTTCTCTGAATCATGTGTTGAATGATCTATAGGTATGCCAATGCATAGGCTGGGGCAATCGTTACATGTTATTTTGTATATACCGGATAGATTGTCTGCTGTTGAAACAGTTCTAAGTGTTGTATGAGAGTGTTCGTTATTTTGTTTGGTAGGCTATTTCATAATTGAGTTTCCTGAATGAGGTAACAATATTCTATGTGTGTTTGTTGAGATAAGTGATGGATATATATTTGTTGTTTTTGTGTAACTTGACAACGTGTCTGTTTTTGCTGTCGTTTTTGTGTAATTTGCATGTCTATGTTCCTAAAAGTGTATGCTATACTTTGATTTAAAGTAGATTAGGAATGGGTTTGTGGTAGATTAGGGATGCGGTGTTGTCAGATAGTAATTTCTCCAATTCCGCGCCGTTCATTGTAGAAAACTTAATACAAACGTTTACTTAAATCAAGGTTTAAAGCACTTAGAGTGGGAATTAAATTTTGAAACTTGGCCGGTATAAGCAGCATGATTCCCTCATTCAGAATATTAAACCATAATGTTAATATTTTGTTTGAAAGAACGTTAAAAAATTAGATTAAAAATGAGTTGTACTTTAACAAACATAAAAAAGTTAGTAAGCAAAAATGTTTCGTATTTGTTGGTTAAAAAATTTTGTAAGCGTAAATGTTTGAGATAATTAGTTAGATTTTATTATTTATTTTATTTCTTGTTGGTAGGACCTTTGGTTTGCTACTAGTAAAGTGGTAAAGTAAAAAGTTGTTAAACGATGCGCGTACCATTTGCGCCGAGTACTGCAGGCCTATACTCAGCCTGCTCGTACGTAGATTGCGACTTTTGTTCCTGTATGCATATATCTTTAGGTATTTCTTCATAAAAATAATTTTAACTAATGTAAATAATTACATTTTTACATACCAATTAAAATTATTTAACTAGGTAATTTGAAGGTTCTCAATTATTATTAAAAATAGAACATTTTATCTTTTGTATGAAAGTGAGAGAGTTTGTGTCAGCTACCAGGTACCATTTGTTTGTAAAACTTACCATGTTCTATAATTTTGTGATAGGAATATTACATGAAAAAAATAACTACTGAGTCAATAAAGAATAATAGTATATGCCTTTTTCATGATACAATGTTATCCCCATCAATGAGCATATAGCCTATGTGCGATGAGAAGTTCTTATTGTCATAAAAATATTTGAAAAAAAGTTAATCAAATAAATTATCATCAACTATAGGTTTAAAAATGTATTTGAACTTGATTGGAAGAACAAAAACGTGTTTCATTAACGATTTGAAATTTGTAAAAGATATATATATATATATATATATATATATATATATATATATATATATATATTTATATATATATATATATATATATATATATATATATATATATATATATATATATATATATATATGGAGAGTGTGAGGTAATAGACGGAATTTAAAAACACTCTGAGTTTTGAAAAAGACTGTTTAAGGGAAGCAAAGCTGAAACTGCAGAACGAAGCAAAATACACCACTAGTAACTCACTGTACCACATCTACATTACGACTGAGCGAGGAACGGAAGTTTAACGACGACGTGGCAAAAAGGCTCACCCATGCAGCAAGATGTGAGCCTCCTATTCGCTCAGAAGCCCGTAATCCCCACTCTCTCTGCTTGATATCGCCTACGTATAATCCTATTCTGTGTAATCCAACCATAGTAGCCGTTTTGTTGAGCAATTGATTACATAGTATTAGGTACTTCGTCATCGTCTTTTTGTTTCATATGCATAATAAATAGGCGGTGTAACATATGGTTAAATGCAGCTTGTATGAGTTGTGCGAGGGGATTACAAGTTTTGTGTATGACGGTATCAGTGGCTGTTGGTTTCCTGTATATTTTGAAATTGTGTTTGGTGTTCAGTTGGGTGAATTTAAATTCCAGATTATCTGTTATAATAATATCAGTTACGATACTGTTGTCAGGCCATCGGTTTGTGTGTAATATTTGTGATGATAGGTGAAGTAATTTTGTCTTCTTATGAGTTTTATAAATATAATTTCTTGAGTGAGGGCTTGTAGAGTTTTGTCAGTATATATTAGAGCTTTTGGAGGTTTGATCAATGGGTACGTTGGTGTATAAGTGTTTTAGGTCGAATGGCGCAATGGAGGAGTAGTGTGGTATATGGATATCTTTAATTTTGATAACCAGGTTTATGTGATTGCTTTTGTATCTGTTGTTAAATTTCTTACCATAAGAAATTTAGTGCTATTGAATAGAGGTAATATGAAAAGAAATTCAGTCACTTATCGACATAAACTCCACATTCGTTTTTTTATTTTGAAAACTTCAAAGGAATTAGGAAACGTTTAAGTTATTTAAAATAAGTTAAAATTTATGAGCCTTTAAAATTGTATTATTAGTACAAAGGAAATATTTTGTTTGTTTTTTGTACCATTAAAACCTGCATATATAGAGTTACAACACCATTTAATACGAAGAAAAGCAATAGTTACTTTAGGGGTTTTATATTTATAGGCAAAGTATCAATCAATTGAATTTTCATTGGTATATTTGTGCTTACTAGTTATTCTAATTTATAAAAATGTAACTGAATTGATATTTTCAAATGTTATTAAAAGGTTTCGAATAAGTATAAGAGATTTATTATATTAGCAGTATATCTAAATAAACTGAAAAAGTCAACCGAATCAATTTTTAAATAAAATATTGTTGTCGAGTTTTACTGGAGTTATTATAACAGGCCTAGTACAAATACACGTTTCGTTCATCTGAAATATTGTTTGAATTTTATGAAATGTATTTGAAATTGTGTTTATGCTTAATATTAATAATTATTTTTTTCAAGTGGATAATGGACATTTACGTACACAGTTATGTTTTAATCATATCTCTATATTCAAGTAAATCTAGTCATAGTATTTCGAAAAGTTTCATAAATATAGTACATATTACCTAAATCTTGTTTTTAAACATTAATCCTCTTAGCTTTAGAATTTACTTCATGATTCCTCTCTTTCTGGTCGTAATATAGTTATATCATAAAATGGAAAAATGTTTTTCAAATATCTGTACAACCAATTAGAGAAAAAAATATTTTGTTTTGTTTAACCAATTTATTTTATCGTGCTCATATGTAGAATATATTCATTGTCTTCGATCTTGATGGAGGATTACGCAACTAAGAGCTATCAGGCATAAACAAATTTAAAACTTTGTTGGAGGAATAAGCAAACTAAATTATTTTCAAGACCACAAGGGATATTTGTAGTATGTTATTGGTGTTCAATTTTAAATTGTATGTAAAGGTGAGGTGAATGTAAAAGAAAATGTTTGCTAATTTTCGTTCCTTTAAATAATGTTAAGACTTTGCATGTTTAAAAACTTGAACTAGTGGAACGGTCTAATCTGATGAAATTATAGACCTTACGATACGATGAGAACGGAAAATATAGAATCAAAACGAAAATAAGCAGCCCCAATCATATTGTTTACATTATAGACTACATCAGTAGTACATATGCTAGAACTAGATGTTATTCTAGAACTTATACTAGTATCCGTGTTCTGTAGTATAATGTGTATATTATGTGAAATAGTAAATACATTCGTATTTATTGGTTTAACTGTGTAAAACAACTCAGTAAACTCCATTCCAAAGGGAAAGAGTATTTCTGGAGAAAGAGACAGAATGAAGAAAGTTTAGGGAAAGTATAGTTCAAAGAGGATGAAGTCCGTGACTTCTCCGATTGGTACCAGACTTTCGTAATACGGGATAGGTTCAGAGTTTAGATATTTCCTTTCTTTATTTCCGTACAAAACCAGATATAGGAAATGCTGACAACCAAATTACTGAATATAAAGATATATATTAAGGTATCTCATACAGCTCATTGACGTACTGATTTCATGTCAATTTTCCTACACTTTGTTTTTCAAATGTAGGGGTACATAACTTGTTTAGCTATTGTGTAAAGGAAGCCAACATATTGTTCAATAGGTAATTGAATTGTTAAAGGCTTTTTCTATTTACCTTTTAAATACAAAAAAGTAAAGAAACCTCATTCTCGTCGTTACTGAAATTATTTTACAGATGTGCGAAAGATGGTATAGACAGATGGCAGTTGTTAAATAATGTGAACAAATATCTTTTTATATGACAATATGAAATCGAACAATACGTGACTCACTGTAGTCCAAATATAAATAAAACATAAATCCATGACAGAAATGGGTAAAAAATGGCATTTGTGGGTATATTCCTAATTGATTGTAATATAATAAAAAAAACAGTCACCTATCTATTTAATGCTTTGTAGTTCAAAGAAAAAAGGAAATAATCTAAATTTAAAAAATAATGAAATTCAAATATAAAAGCTACAAATTGTTTACGTATTGCAACATTCATTTAAAAAACACAATATCGGACCACTTTATAATTTATAATAGGTTATCTTATAAATGTTATTAGGTATCAACCAAACTGAAAGTGATGTAAATGAACTGTAAATTGAGTTGAAATATTAATCATATCTGTAACACTGGAATAACTAGTGTTGAGAAATGTTTTGTAAACCAGTATTCTCTGCCCTGACCACAAGGTCACTGGCTGAGAACGCAACCTTTGCTTTTAAAGCAACCTCAAAACGCTATCAATAACAAACTGAAGTTTTCTTGCATCAAATAGATAATAAGTTATTGCATTTAATTCAATCGGAAAAAATAATAATCTATATTTCTGAGTATAATTTTTCTCAAAATAAATCGTATGCAATTATTCGTAGACGACACTCGTAAATATTGAAGTAAGGGAACATAAATAAGATGTTTCACTTATTGTAATAGGGTAATATGATCGGATTTTTTTTAATTGCTGCATTATATTTTTTGTTAGAGATGGATAAGTTTTAAATCGTATATAAATCTGCCCTAGAATCTACAAATATATACTGGTTTGTAGGTATAATGTTTTACCGGGATATAGACAAACTTGTTTTGTCCAGACGTTACACTTGTTCCAGCTGAATGTGAAAACCTGATGTAACGTAATTAAATAACAGTTGCAATTGTACATGGACAACGTGAAGTAAGAGTGCTAAGTAACCGTGACAGTAATGCAACGTGTAAGGCAAGTTGGTACTTACTTAACACAATGTACAAGCGTCGGGCAGGTAGATGCAAATATATGAACTTAGCAAGTTGTCTGAAGACAACTTAAATCCTAAAGGATTTATAATTAAGATAAGTAACATTAACACAGAGATATAATACTTTTAACTTAATAATATCCTTGAAAAATAAAAATGTAAATGTTCTTTTATTTTAAAAGGTAAATCTTTGAAAACAACATAATTAGTTCCTTCTTGTTATAATGAAGTCTGTGTACAAGGACAAATATAAAAGCATAATATTTAAAATATTTTTTTCAATTAATTTGTTACCAAATTATTAGTTCTAATGTAAACTACATTCAAATATAGCTACATACAACAGTTTTAATAATTTTTTTCAACAGAAAATGAAAATAAACTTTGGTCTTTTTATTAGTTTTCCAACTAATTACAACTAATTTATACAGGTGTGAAAAAATATGTTTTATGGGATTTCCAAATAAACAGAATATTCAAACTAGCCCTCATTCTATCTATATGATTATTTTTAAGTTTTGGTAAAATATTGGTTGGCTTAAATATTCCACTGATTATAATTTGAATTAAATAATTGGTTAAACAATTTAAATTAGGAAGATCAGTATATTTGTGACACCTATTGTGCAACAAATCATGTTTTGGCCATATGAAAGCGCCTAAATCTTTTAAAATCTAAGAATTGGAGCGAATGTTTTTACAATAAATCTATGACAAACTGTTAAACAGCGTTCCCGAGTTTTGGTGGTTTGTTTTATAAACTTGTTTGAAGGGTAAATTACAATTTACATTCATACTTGAAAAAAAAATTCACTAATTTTATAGGGTGAAATTAATAGAACCCTTACATGTACAAGGTAAATAAAATCGCAAACATTTACTCATGTATAAGCAAAACATACTAAGTGGTAGTTTCGATTTAAATTTTTTATTGAAAAAAAACGCATGCAAATTTTTTTCCGTTTATTGGTTTTTATGTACATATGTAATTCTCTAGTTGGCTCATTTAATGTAAAAAGGGTGCGTTGCCGCCTCTACTTAATAGTCTGGTACGCATTCAATAGCCCGCTTATTTGAAAATGATTTTAAAACGTTCTAAACAAATATAGCTGGGATGCTCGCATCTACCCTACAGCTGTCTATGTTCCCGTTAGCATTATTCCTACTCCTTTAAGGTTATGTTCCCATGCATTGGAAAATTTAACTTGCTAATAAAGTAATAGGGACACTTTCCGAACAATTATGTAGCGGCAAGATTCATCTCTCTCCAATCAGACAAATAAAACCGCCACAGTAATATCAGGTATATCAGCTTAATTTGATAAAGACGTTAATTTTTACAATATTTGAATTCACAATATCTTAAAATTATTGATGTAATATTTTCCGAGGACTAATAAAACTACTACAATTAAATAACCAACTAATTTAATAAAGAATTCGGGATAAGCATTTTGTCAGATATTATTATGTTATTTTTATCATATTTGTTCCAAAACAGACTTTAAAAAAGTACGTCTTTTCCAAAATGATTTTTTTTTTTATTTGACATTTTTAAATGTATATCGTTTACTTATAATTTAGTCTTATGGATGTGTTCGGCAATTTTTCTGGTCTTTAACATTGTATGTGACTAATACGTTCTTTAAATCTAGTTGAAATTATTCGTTTTGTTTGGCCAATATCAATAATTCTAATCTCATGAGTTGCAGTTTACTTTATATATCCCTCACTTGTCTAACATCTATGTTTGTCTTTTAGGTTACCCAAGGACTATTTATAATAGTTTATGGTACCGTTATATTTGGTTGTTTAAAAACCGTCCCTAAACATTTTGCTATAACTTAATCAAATGGTAGCCAAATATATCTATTTTTTTCTGGTATAAGAGTAGTGGGTTTTTCTCAACTTTTTATAATTATGTTTTCTAAAGAAATCATCAAAGATTTTAGGGTTGTATAGGCCTACAATAAATTTGGGTAGCTTTTTAATTCGCTCAAGTTCACTGACGAAAGTCATTTTGTCAAAAGATATTCTATTTATTCTTAGCCATGGCATTAGAAGTGGCAAGAATATGTGATTTACAGAGGCTTGAAATCTACTATCTACAGGGATATACCAGTTATTATTTGTACGTTTTCTATATGTACAGGCTATAAATAGGATATATATAAATATATATATATATATATATATATATATATATATATATAAATATATATATATATATATATATATATATATATATATATATATATATATATATATTAAACGCAATGTTGTTACTAATATTTGTAATGCATACAATATCACGAAACGTCTAACCATATGCTTCATACCATATGTAAAACTCAAATCGATATAGTCATAGTTGATAATTGAATAGACATTTTCTAAACTACATTGTTTGACAATAAAATCATCGTGTACATAGCTACATACTATTTCCAACAAACTCTTGGGAAACACCCGAGTATATTTTTCCATTGTGTTTGAATATTGTTCATAAATGGTTCCGCTAATAATGGCTATAATCTATCCCCAAAGTTGTACATCTTTTTGTTTATACAATTCTTTGTTAAAAGACAATCAAAATTATGTTATTCAAAACTTGTTTAATATTGCTATCTTTCATGTTATCAATCTAATTTTACAATTATAATTTTCAAAATAAAAATAATTGTTCGTTTATTGATATGCTTGGAAATAATAATGAATCCAAAAAAATCTAATCTCATCCTCCGTTGATTCTGTGATTTTTATTTTTCATATAAATTCACCCTTATCTCTTACAGCATGAATCTCTAATAAATGTAAGATTTCCGCATACTTTAAACTAACCGTGTTAATAGGAAGTAAGTATTTCATCCAATATCTGACACAAATGGTCTCTTCAAGTTACTTGTCTTATGTTTTATTGGGAGACAGTATAGCTTTGGTCAAAATGAATTTAAGACGATATTTAAAAAAGTCATTTTTAAAGCCCAATTAATAAATATTTTTAATATTGCTTGCCTTTTCTTTTACAAATATATCTATAGGCTTATTTTACTAATTTTATAAAAATAATTTCTTTTAACAATTCATTAAGAATTATCTGTAAAATATTAAAAATGAACACACTCGCCTTAAAGTATGTCATGAGTTATATTTAAAAGAAATAATAAATTTTAAGATAATCATTCCAAAAAACTTTAACAAGTTATTTTATTATAACACTTTTACACTTACATAGGATGTTTAAAATGAATACTTTTACTCCTAAATTCATGGAACGATTAGGGGTAAGAGTAACAAATTCTAGAAACATAAATTTTTACCATTTGTAAAGAATCTTTACAATTAAGAATATGATTGTTAACACAGTTGTGTTAAACATTAGAAAATATGTCAAAAAAGAACTCATGAATATCACAATTAGTGAATTCCAAGGATAATTTTATTTACAATTTGATTTAATGTAGTGATGTTGTGTTTCGTAGAATACTTTTTCGAAATACTGCATTACATTACTAAATAATATTTTCTCCACCTGTACACAAACATTATTTCTGTAAACGAATAAATATACGAAAGGTAAATATAAATAGACCAAAACGTTTCTTTTAAATTGATATGCAATTGTAGGACCTACTGTGGAGTGGCTAGGTAAAATTTTGAAAAAGAGTCCTAATAATATCCCTACTATGACAATGCTATACGTTGCGATTTTTGTTTTAAACACGTATTATTAATCCAAACTGTCTGAGATCAGTGTTAATGAACTTAAATCTTAAATAGCAGTGACTTTTATTCATTCAAAATTATAATAAAGTTTTTTTACAATAAAATTAAAATCATTTTAGTGAACAATAACAAATGATATTTTTTTAATGTATTTCTTCAACAAAAGGTTTTCCATGGCATGGAATCCACATCCGTAGTTAATTAAAATCTTAATATTGAATTTTACATACGATGAAACCTCGTGAAAGACTTTTCACGTACACTCAAGATTAAAGTCCAGTGCCATAGCATAGTCTTTGTTGAGGCTTACAATTGTTTTTTGTAAGAAACTCATGTAAAGATAAGAGTTTAATTTTGTAAAATTCATAAACACCCGTATATGTCCTTAATAACACATTAACAATAAACAAGCAATAGATAAAAATGCGTCAATTCCTACTTAAGTCAAAAAAGAAACATTTTATTTTAGTTCTTTCTTTATTTTATATTATATCATTTACATATATGTGTATGTATGTATATATATATATATATATATATATATATATATATATATATATTTATATGTATATTATATCATATACATATGTCCGATTAACAATAATAAGTGGCAAAGTAAGAGTGAAATTCATTTCAATTTTATATTTACCTCTCTATATATAACGTTGGTCTATTATTTTTGATTGTTACTATTTATACTCTTTCTTTTTTTTATCGCTTGGTTTGTACTCTCTTTCTTTCCACTTTGTCCATTTTAGAAGCAAGGTTCGATACTGTTAATCCATTTTGTTTGCTTATTTACTCCTCTCAATCATTTTTGATCCTCTAATAACAAAGCTATTGTGGTGAACGTAAAAACAATATTAGAATCGGGTAGTCGCGCAGGATAAAGGAGTAGCACAGAGTTTAGGCTGCAATGCATCTCGTAAGAATAGTTGAGGATATTCTACACCATTATTTGTTATTTGTCATCTACCCTACTCACTGAGT
This sequence comes from Prosapia bicincta, assembly GCA_036971475.1. NCBI lineage: Eukaryota > Metazoa > Arthropoda > Insecta > Hemiptera > Cercopidae > Prosapia > Prosapia bicincta. The sequence continues at coordinate 233,678,037 of JBAIZL010000004.1, forward strand.
TGGTTATTGTCACTCAATGTGTGTGCGTTTTGTAATTGTTTATGAATAAAGTTGTTTGGGCTAACCCTGAAATGATTCCTTTTTTTGTATTTAGACAAAAATTGGTACTGACGTATTAGACCAAAATTTTGGCAAATACGATATAGCAGGAAATATAAAAGTGTGGCCATGGTGTTCTTTTTTTAAATTTTCTGAATATACCACCCATCAATGCTTGCAGATTTTACATTGTTACAGACCGGGAGAGTCACTATTGTCAAGAAGCGAGGTTCTTTGCTTGGGATCTAATTGTTTCTAAAGTAAGAGAAAGGTTTAATGTTACTATGCTACCTGTAGAACTAAAGAGGCGAGCAAGAAACCTTTTTGGAATTAATGAAACCCGGTCTGAACATTAAACTATAAACAACAAGGACGGGTACTGCTACAGGTGCGGTAGACGGAGGGCTAAATGAACCTGGAAGTGCTACAACCAATGTGGAGATATGCTCTGACCACACCCTGCTAGTATGTGACATTCCTATGGAAGCTGCACACCAATTCACCATTGGAAAGAACAATACTAACATCTTTGTTTCTAAGTGCAAAGTCCTAACCATTCAACCTAAATTGTATTTATTTAGTATAAAAACACTTTTTTACACATAACAATGTATTAATAATGATTTAAAAATATGTATACTATTTTAGATGAATTACATTTGAAAATAAATGAGTTTTATAATATCAATATCATAATTTTTTTCACTTGTATGCACTAAAGGTTGGGAGTAATTTGTGGCATAAAATTATTATAATCAATATGTTACAAAGTATAATAGAAAATATTTAAAAAATTAATAAATAAAAAAATATTTTATAATAATAAATTTCCGAGAAAAAGGAAGTAGGCTACAGGGTAGTCCATGCGCCTTAATGTGTTACTCTTAACCACGAGCATACCGGGTTAAGGTTGAACATTGGAGGTTTAAAAGCCAACCAAATTGGAGCAAAAGAAAAATTCATATAAATCTTTGAATTATAAATTAACAGCTATCTGAAAGTAGGCACAGTTCCAAAGAACTAGACTTGGAACATGAGTATAATCCATACCACGAAATTTTTATAATTTAATTATTGAATAAATATTTGTAAAAAAACTATATTATTATCAATTGTCATCCAAGTTTATAAAATGTACTTGAATTGGTTTGGATGAATGAAAACAAATTTTATGTATGATTGGCGTTTTGTACAAGATATTTGTCAGGAGAGTGTGAGTTAATACAAGGAATTCAATAAACAGTAAATACTAATAAAACCCCTAATACTAATAAATCTCAAAACAGTAACTAACATAATTTTGTATTTTTGTGTAGTGTTTTCCAGACAATACTATCCACTAATAACGGACGCTATTAATGTTTGCACTTTGTAGTTAAAGCAAGAAATGTAAGTTTTACTTGATGTAAATTTGTAAAATTTGTAAAATGTAAATGTGACATTTCTGATTAGTCTGATTCAGCGATACTAATAGGGGAAGAATAAGGCTTTGCATACAGGCTTGACTCATAAAAATTATCATGTGTATCTTAGTATTACTCTATTTTAAGTGCAAGTAGACTACTTTAACATCCCTGTACCCTGATTGTAATAAGTTGTTATAGTAATTGATTGTTTTTATGTAAGGTGTTTGAGGATGAAATCTATATTAAACATTGTTTCCTGTTTTGGAATAAGCTATAAACAGAAAAAAAAACGTTTGCTAAATTATCCAACGCAATTAAATTAGAATTGTAGCATCTTGAACTTTAATTGGAAAGAGTACTCTACAAACATCCCTTAACCCACTCCACCAGACGCATTTAAACTTTCCTAACAAAGTTAAATTTTCTCGACTTAATAAGGCCTTCTTCATTAAAGTTTCATAAAACAAGTACATTTCAGGCAAAAAACAACCAAAAATACGAAGGTTAGAAATAAATTTCAACAAATATTAAAAAAGAAAAAATTTAAACCACATTATTATCATTTGCGTTAGGACAAACATAAGTTCTAAATTAAGCATGTCAAAAAATTACTTCTACGAAAACCTTCAAAATCTAAAAGTTGAAATAGACTATTTTTATTTTGATTCCAATACACTAAAGTTTTGTAGAATTGCAAAACTGACTTTTTCAATACGTATGTCTTGTAGTTTTGCATATCTATTCTATTATCTTGTCTATTTTTCTATAAGTATTTAAAGCATACTGAAGCAACCACTTGTGAAGGGACATTGACAATAAACTATTTTTTTTCAAATTCCAGACGAGGAATGTAGATTTGGGACCGGTTAGAGTAGTTGTCTACGTTATTTCTCTAAACTAAATAATCCAGTTAGACTTTACTGGTAGTTGGGTTATTGATTTTGACACTTTCTTACTCGAATGCAACTATTACACTCATATTTAGCATTATATTAATGTTTTAGGTTTCATTTATCTTTTCCACCTTTTCAGACGTTATTTATTATAATTGCAATATTATCTATTTCGTTTCAATTAATAATTCAGAGTTTACTTTTTCACAGATTGTTATAACGAAACAAAACATTTGGGAATCTACGGGTCCTGCCCCTTATCTATTAAACTTCAACTTAATACATATTCTGTCCATAGGTAATTGGACATTACATTTAGACAAAATAACATATCTTCCAATGTATTATATAGAGAGTATTTACATGTCAGTATATTTCATTACATTGGGATAAATACATTTACATTTACATTGGGATAAATATAAATATTGGTTTTTGTATTTTAAGGTTTTCGCTGAAACATGGAATAAATAAAATTCAAATCTTTTATAAATTTACTTTACAAACTGAGGTTTAATCTTCACATATAACTTGTGCAATACTAAAATAAATTTAGTCTATGAGTAAATAAAACGGCGGTTGTAAGAAGCTACTAAATATCCCTTAATTGAATGTATTATATTCTATTTGTTTATGAGATTCCATAAAAATAAATTATTAAATGAAGAACCTATAGCAATAAGCTAGAAATAATTAATGCATATATCGTATAAATGACGAAAACAAACGTAGTATACCTGATACCCGATACCTGTTGTAAAGTAATATAACAGTTTCACGTCAGGAGCAAACACACTGCAGAAGAACTTTTAAATTCTTCAAATATTTTTCCTTCAAAGACAAACTAGTTTTATTTTGTGTTGAGCATATTATCCTGTTCTGTCTTAGAAATTTTATTTAATACTTTTTTGCTAAATATAGCCGTGTATTTTTTGTATTTCTTTAATTTTATAGTTTTTTTTGTTTAATTTGAAATATAAACTAACAAGCAGTTTTGCACTTAGCATGAGTATATACTTAGTAGATGATTTAGTTAGTATATTGTAAACATAAATACAATATTGTAGTTTTCAAAACAAAATCATTTTATTGACAAATATATTTTTTTGAATTTGTGTGTTTAGGTCCCTTTATTTTAGTATTTTAAATGGTCAGACAGGATCTGTAAAGGGTACACTTTATTGAGTCTGCTTCAATTTGCATTGCGGTAATAAACAAAACTCTTTTTCAGTTCCCTACAGTCTGGTCCGGTCCCCCATCAGGAATCTAACTAATTACTGTATTTAAAACTACTTGAGACTGCGCTTTATGCTGCAGTTCTACAAAGACTACGTGATAAGGAGCGTAGAAAGCAGTATTACACTAATCTACTCAGGTCGTATGTTACTTTAGTAAAGGCAAATCAATACTAATTGTAAGACTGCATTACCTATAAATACCTTTAAGGCACTTAAATCCAAATTGTAATTAGTGTAAAAGACTGAATATTTATTGTAAATTGGACAGTTGGGATTAGATGTATTATTAATCAGTGTAACATAATTTAAAACAAATATTGACGTCTAATAATTTTGTAAACTAGAATCAAACTAAAGTGACAAAATAATCCTTGAAAAATGTTAACTAATATTAAGATAATATTGTATCATCCGTAATGCCATTAGATAAAATTAAAGAAAAATAATGAACAATTATTATCTTTCGCATCAAAAGCTATTATGATAAATTTAGCAGTTGCTGTGTCCAATATTCTTAGTATGCAATTGTTTCTCCATTTATTGAAAATAAAAGTCCATTGCCTGATCGTTATTTTTGTGTATATTTAAACATAAACTCTAATAAAAATCCGACACTTGTCAACATCGATTGAACCTCATTTTAATCATAATCTAATTTTTAAAGAAAGAACTTATCTTACAACTATTGTTTCATAGAATAATTAACAACGGTTGAATGTCATTCTCGGAATACTTTATGATCCAGAAACACAAATAGCAATTTCTGATTATATATCTCTTCAGTGTACGTTAGGCGTAAGAAAAGATTTATTACGGAGCTTACGAAAAAGAATAAATTTTTACATGATTTGTCTTCGCTTCGTCTTTTCTAATTGTTGTTTTAGACGATAAATAGTCATAGTAATTTGTTTATAAAATGCTGTAATGGTAAATTGCTTTAATGGTTTTAGTTGGCGGTTCATAATAGGCCGGTATATTAGGAGTCCTGTTTGTTTTTATTCTACGTTTTCTAAATTAACTTTCAAGCGGATTTTTTTCATTATTGTTTATTTTCTACTACATAGTTTGTTATCCTATATTTTTAATATACATATAAGTAAATATATTGCGATTCAAATTACAAAATTTAGATAACGCAAAAGAATAAATAACAAATTACAGAATTGTATGAAATAGATTTTATAAACTTTTAGGTGTAAAAGAGTAGAAGGATATTTGTAGGATATAAGTTTAACTATATTGACATTCGACAAAATGTAGAAAACCATTATTTAAAATGTGTTTCAACTATATACTACATAATTTACAACATGTTTTTATAGTTTACAAACGTATTATAAATTATATCTAATGGTTTTAGTTAGTTTGAATGCTAGATATAGTCAAGTTATTTGCTAAACAATTTTAATTATGTTAGTGTTATGTTTTTTCCAGGTATAACTATATATCAATTTGTAATTTTCACTCATTAGATTTTTACGCATTCTTCCTTCATATTTATTCTTTATTCAGGGTAATTAAATTGATAAAATAACTCTTCATCAATTAAACAATTTTATTTAAATATAACAATCATACATATAAACAAAACACTGAAACGGAGAAAAATCAAAGACAATGCAGCAAATTGAATTATTGCGGTGACAAATGTTACATTTTAATAAATCAAAATTTTCTTTTGGAAATGTATTTTACATAAAAAATGTATATATATAACCTCACATATATCACGGTACTAACTCTGTATTGTTACAGAGTATACCTAAAATCCAGTAATTTGGGAAGCTGAGATAAAGGTCGATAGCTAAACACAAAGACTGCCTCTCCAACTGTGTTAATTGTGAACACAAGTAAGGCTTTGAGGCTAAGAGAGCTTTTATGGCTCTGTAACCCGCAGTGTGTTTGCTCCGAGAACCGTTTGCTCTTATCAGAACCAAAGGAATTTCTAATAAACGTAAAATTAAAATACGAGATACATTTCATAGTAAAACATGTTTATATTATTATTTTAGTTTAGGCGTTTAACATTATTAAACAGCTTTCGTTCGATTTCTGATACTAATCTTTATAACAATACGATATGTATAGAAGTTGTTCTTTGCTTATGATTTATTCAATTTGTACATAAATTTGAAATATATATATGAATATATATATATATATATATATATATATATATATATATATAAATATATATATATATATATATATAATTTTAAAAATTCTTAAACAATCATTTTTAAACGATATAGCATAATTTTCATATTTAACTCTAACTAATATTTTAAAGAATAAATTCACGTAGTTAAGACCAGGATACCAGCAACATATTTATAATTATTTGAATATTGGTCAACTTGGTTTTACTTAATATTAATCACCTTTCACAATAGCAAAACCTAAAAATAAGCTTATTTTTATTAGAACCATAATGTATAAATATCAAATTATAGATTTAAAGTGGCATTGTTATACGTCCACAAATAGTAAATAAAATCAAATTTTAACTTTTAAACTGGATGTCAATACCATGATAAATATAATGTATTTTTCCTCCAATAAATATATATTTATAGTATATTCTTTGTTTTAATATATTTTGTTTTTTTTATTTTAGCACTATATATATCATTATTTTTTAATTTTTTAAATAAAAAAAGAAAATAGTGAAAAACAATTGTAATTCGTATTTATATATTAGTAAATAAATGAATAAACGGATTTGTAGTGTAAATATACCAATAGGCTTAATACTTTTTTTTCTGAACACCAAATACGTGAGTCTTTACAAATTCAATAAAGCAAAGACGATAAATTGTTATACAAGGAATATTCTTGTAATGTGTAGTCTAGACTAAGCAGAACATTGTAATTAAGTATTGCAGTTTTCGACGAATATAATCTACTACCACTGGAATTAGGATTAGAGACTATCGATTCACCTTATGAAGTATATTCAATTAATTTCAGAAAAAATATCCTAAATCGGTTTGGAATATTTTATTGTAAATTCTTACATTTAATTTAAGTTGTTATTTTAGGTAACCACCTGTGAGCATAGAATAAATAAGTCACAGCTAATAAACAAACTACTTTGGTAACAAGTAACTTATGGCAGTGAGAACCGATAATATGTTCTCTCTTTTGGTAAACTGTAGAATATAGAATCAATTTTGAAGAGGAGATGAGTAGTAGCTATAGGCCTACATATTACAATACTGTAGGTAGATATTTTATAATTTAATGTAGGGTATTAAATTGAATATTATACAGAGACCGGTTATTCCATTATTGGCGTTCCAAAAATTTCCCAATCTCCGTTTCTATATCCTTTACAATAGCTCGGTTTATCGGTTTTCGATAAAATTAATATTGGGAGTACATCAGATATTGAGAGTGAATAGTCTAATCGTATAATATTTCCTCTTTAGAGACACAGAAAACAATTAAATCTTTGGAAAAATCCGTGACGACTGCCCCCTTTGATGTGTGGATAGCGTAAGCATAAAAAAAAGAAATGTATATATATATATATATATATATATATATATATATATATAAATATATATATATTTGGTCTTTATTTAATCCATCTACATGGAAAATATATGCTTTACAGAGTTTCAGCTAGTTTATAATTTATCTGTAATAACAAATCCTAACATGGTATCAATAAATACATAATATACTTCGATAAGAAGGGAATTATAAAGTTACTAAATCAAAAAATATAAGTATCAAGCTAAAAACAAATTCGATGCACAAAGTTGTATTTTTTAACTAATATTTAATTTGGGTTGTTAACTTATTTATTATATTTTAGATTTTTTTTGTGTGGAAAATAAGTTTTTTGAAAATTTAATTATTTTAGGTAAATCTAATAACTCCCCTGAAGAGAGTGCGGGTACTACATAAATTAATATCTAAAACCATAATATAAGATATAGATATTACCTCACGATAAAACCGAAACTCATCTTGCCAAAGTAAAAAAATGCTAATATTTGTATCACGATCTATATGTCTGTACACCATTACAAATATATTATCTAACAAATTCTTTAAATAAGTATTTGCGATAGATAAACGTGTAATAGAAAAGAAAATTCACTTGTAAATGGATATTTATACAGAGTTTTATAATTGTTTATTGGCGTTATGTTGTATATAATGTTATGTATTTTATAATACGTAAGTTATGATGCACAATTTTTTAATTTAATCTGAACCCTCGAAAAGGAATTTCGGAAAGAAATTTTGAAACGTTGAGTGTTTAAAATTTCAAAAATGTCTGTGATATGTCAGCCTATATATATTAAAATAATTACTACTATGTTTCAACAATAACTGAATATTTAGTTATAATTAAGAAATCATTTTTCTTTGATAGTAATATTAAAATCTAGTAAAGGTAGTAAATATCTAGATCGGTAATTATAACACTTTAACGTCGGTTGATAAGTATGGCAATCTACAAACGGTTTAGTAAATGCAAAAGTGTGGTTAAACAATGGTTAGAATTCGGAATTCCTAGAACGACTGTAAAAGACATCAAGAAAAACAAAATATTTGTTAGGATTAAAATATCCCACAGAATCACCGGTTCGTAAGAACTAAGCCCACGCTAAAGTAATTTGAATAGCATATTTATTAAAAAATTGTAAACATGTGATTGTATTACTTGTCCGACACCAGGATTTACAAATTAAATCTAACTAAGCCAACTCTGTGTCTAATTAGCATCTCCAAACGACACACTTTTGTTTCCTTACGATTAAGCAACAGTCACAAGGGTATCGAGACCTAATTATGTTTTGTCTTGTTTCCCATCTCATGGGATTATGCCAGAATTCCTTTGTTGTAATACGTGCCTAAGCAAAGCTCCATCAAATCCCACAATCAGTAAGTTCTATTCAAATCTCTTGAATGGTTTCGATTCCGATCTATAAATTATACCTTAGACACTAGTTATTTTGGAAATTGTATTAAAATATTTAATTTAAATTACTGTAGTTATATGTTTGATCATAGTTTCTTTGCTAAAAACTATGTATTCAATATAAATTTAATGTTTATTGAATATACTGCTTGTTATTTTTTGCCTAATATGTTTGTTACTAGTTTCAATGGCCAGGAAATAGTTATCAACTGGTATTTTTTAAACAACGATACATTATCGGTATTTTCTAGATATATTAAAAAATATTCCGTACATCTCTCATAACGATAGGATTATACCCTAAGCAGGTAATGGAAATTAGCTGTATATACAAATTTCTCTTCTTCCCACATCATACAATGGTTTTGATTCTAAGAACTCTGAATTATTTTAGTATATTTTTTTCTTGTTATATATAATATAAAATGAGATATCTATATATTCATCAAGGACGTTAGGTAAAATACGTAGCCTAGATATATTTCACGTGCACTATCATAATGTATCTCAGACTACAATTTAAGCAAAGGCCTATCTCAAAACCATTTTTGGTTAATGATAATTTTTTCCGTTTATAGAGTTTTTCCCAATGTTTCTAATCCTTTTGTTTCAAACTGCAAATGTTGATTTTTTAAAAGTTTAATGGGTATTATAATTTTTTTACACTAAATAAAACTTGAATCCTAGATTTGAAAGCTAGCCTAACCTTGTCTTAGTCAGGGGACTTTTATGACTATTTAATAAATTCCTGAGAGTACTAGTTACAGACATAAATAAAGTGAATCTTGACCTCTTAATTTCTATAACAATTACCACTGTAATCTACGGGTGATTCGAATTTCGTTATATTAATACTTATATATATATAAATATATATATATATATATATATATATATATATATATATATATATATATATATATATATTATATGCTTACTTATAAAGAGATATTGCCTTCTACTAATATACAAACGTCTTTATATTTATTTACTAAAATATATTTTCATTCTTCAGTGTCCTAATAGTAGAATATTGTCCTATAATAATGAAATAATGTTTTAAATAAATAAAAATAATTATTTTAATAAATTTAAATTTTTTATTACGTCACTTAAATTTCTACTATGTTTTAAATAATTCTCCCACATTGTATCTAAATTAGCCATAGTTGTATTATTTCTGTAACAAAAATTCTGACACCTAATTCTTGACCCAATCATTACCCTTATACTGTTATTATTTCACCTCGTCACCGTTACTGAAACGAAAAAATCCAAATTGGATTCATATAACATCCATTAGGTTTATACATTATTGCACACAATTGATGAATACCTTCGAGACGTAACTTTATAAATATACTTGCCTATGAAATATAGTGGTTTGATAATAAATGTATAACAGAGCAAATTTAAAATACTAAAGCTATAAGTATAATATATTGTTTCTAAAGGTTTAATGTTATAATAGACAAAATGTTGAGATCATATGATTTTAAAACTTTTGGATAATCGGCTAAAATCTTTAACCTCAAAAAGACGCAAGGAAGCTGTTTGATGTGATAGATTTAGATTTAAATAATGCTTTAGAATGTTTCATTTATTTTTATCCTTTAATGTGGCATTACTTAAAGTGATTGGTCGCATGTTAATGATTAATTTTTTATTGCTATAGAGTAGGGTTTTGAAGCATGTTCTACTCATATTACTGAAATAAATTTTTTCATTCCAAAGCTAAAGTTTGATATTTACTTTTGTTATAAAAATACATTCCGATTAATAAAAAACAATACACTTTATGTTTACTAATTGTTTTGATTCGTTTAATCTACTCACAATGTGCTCTAACTTTACACTAAGCGATTATTTTTGCAAATACACACAATTTCGACTACACTTTGATAATGATAAGATGGTGTATTTGTTCTTTAAAATGTTATATGGAAGAAGTTGCAAAGGATCCAAGGATCAATGTTGAGGAGCAACGTTTGTTTAACTGGTTTTCAGTTATTTTTTGCACCTATCGAGAATGTCAAAAAATTCCTTAGTACTTAAATCACGTCTTTAGGATAGGACATCGCTCAACACTTTGAAACTTCAAGTAACACCAAACTTCCCAAATGAAATGGAAATAGATCTTCTACATTTAAATAACGTAGAAACACCCTGATATCTTAAGCGTTTATTTAAATTAAAAAGATACACGGCGCAGAACAGTGCAGTAGTCGCGCGAACAAATAGCATACAAACGACTAAATAGACAAACAACTACTGTGAATTTTGTGAAATCTACTGTTTTTCTAACACGTCAAACAGGATAGGAGTGACATAAACGATTTCAACTTATATGTTGTTTTTTTTTCTTCACAAGATTAGGTTTTATGTTCAAAGTGAACATGTCTTTTTAAGGCTTCTCTTGAAGACAATTAACTCAGAGTGTACCTTAAGCACACAACATAAATTACCTATTACCAAGGTCTGTGTACCTAGTAAAACTCATATATGTGTGTAGATGTAGCTGTTCTGCATGAAGTAGACTCTCCTTGTATATTCGTTTTAATTTAACTGAGAAAAGACCAACCTTTTAGATACTTATGTTTACCCTTGTTGCCATATATTGTTAAGACAATTACAATGTACGTTATATACACAGATTGTTACATGATAGATTTGTAATACGTTCTGTATCAGGATACGTAACGAAAATCATATGTGTATATAAATGTTGCTTTTTTGGATAAAATAAACTGTTTTTCTTTTTGTGTGCAATGTTAAGCGATGTTGGGACAAATTCTACCAGGTTGTCTTTTGATATACTTGGCACTAAATATTTTCATCCAGCATTTGAACGAATTAAAGTAAACTTTAAACATGATTTAACAAATAGATTATATGAATCCAGTCTTTCTGGCAGTGTAAATACAAAATTCAAAACGCAGACTGAACCGATTTATCTTCTTAATAGATATTAAAAAAAAACATTTATTACGTGGTGCGAATGTAGTACAATGTAACTTATTGTGAATGTGTTTGTGTGTGTGTGTGTGTGTGTGTTTGTGTGTGTGTTTGTGTGTGTGTGTGTGTGGTTGTGTTTGTGTGTATGTGTGTGTACGTGTGTGTGTGATTTACATACTGAATGTATGCCACTCTGAAGTTCACATCATATTTTACCACGTTTTAAATGCAAATATTGTATTACTACGAAAACCTAAAATTATCGATATACCTTCATCTCTTTAATTAAAGTCTTTATATCTAGATGTCTTTAAAGAGTAAACTCTAAACTATGTAAACAACGATATTCATTATTAAAATGGAATGCTTATTACCGAATATAGGTAATCACATGAAACTCTTTTCATATTTTCATTTGGAAATTGTCTGTGAAGCTTTTAACTAGTAAAAATGAATGCCCTAGAAACTACAACATCATTTAAAGAGCTAACGTGTGATTTAGAAAATTAATATTTCAAATAAATCTTTCTTCTCAAAACTCTGCGAGGCCCTTTCATAACTCTATATAACAGAGATGAATTAATTACTATTTTTATATAGAGAGCTACCTGACCTGGCCAAATTCGTTTCGACAAAAGTCGTGATTTTATTATTTTAGTAAAATAAATACAAATAATTTATTATGTTCAATGCTCTATTATGATATATCATAATATTTAATGAAAATACAATTCTTACATATTGTACTGCTTGGCTTTCTCTCTGCTTTATTTCGTTAAAAAACCTCGTATTATACTATGTGTTTTTTATTTTTTTATGCCCAAGAGTAAACAAGGCGCATGATTTACTGACACGTGCACACGCCACTTACAGTGTTCATCAGAAAACATGTATTTCCTAAATTACGATCAAAATTACTAAAAGATTGGCTTTGTGATTTGTTATTCGCTGTTGCAATCTCCAGACGAATCGGTAACTTAAATCGTTTAAATTTGAACTGCATATCGGTTGGAATCATCGACATCCTCTGAATCACAACTTTTTCACCGCTGAATTTTCCTTTAAGTACTATCGCGTTAATTATATTTACCATAGGTTCTCTGATCTCCAATCATGGCCCATTGAATAATGTTGGGTTGTTTAGATATGTTAGCAAGATGACTACTGAGGGAACCTTCAGTTGTAAATTTGCGGTGTTAAGCCAGGCTCATCCAACGGGTTTCAAAATCAGTTGGATAGTTTGTAGATTCATCTTCATTTACTATACAGTTATTAGGTTTGAACGAATGCAGATTTACTAGCATTTAATTATAAAATAACAGGTTTAAGTCATATCTTTGTTCTTAGTTACTATAACTTGTTAGTCTCTCAACATTTTGTTATTTTTGTGGTTATAAATTATTTATGAATTATTTTTTTAATTAAGTCCTTTTTTAATGATACTAGTTGCATAATGTCGTAAGAAATGTTTAAAAAAATTCGCAAGATTAGTTGATAGGAGCACTTCCATGTCCGACATACAGCAATTACTTAGAAACGTTTTCTGCAGATGTATGTTGAAAAAATATAACTTTCATGGTTAATTTCAGTTTAAGTTTCATCACATATTGCAACAGATTTGATGATTTTAGGTAAGCATTATTTAATCGGAAGCAGTTTATCTTGAAATGACTGGCAGTTTGTGTTTAATATCGACGGACAGTATAATCATTGCGCATCCAAAACATCTGGAGTCACTGCGCAGATCTTGCATTGTTCTGTCAAGTGCTCCAATACATGTTTGTGAGCCATTGTGCATTCACACAGGATGATGATTATAGGTGCTAATAAAACTATGATTGTTGCGGAGTGTTTCCCGACGGTTCATGTCAATTGTTTATTATTTTGAAGGTTTTATGGCGATTTTAACCCTGAATGAACCGTACGACATCCTTCTAAGAATGTGGCCAATAATTCTGAAAAAAGAGCAAAATTAGTGACATGACGAGTATTCTCCCTGTTCCATCTGGGGCACTACGGAAAAATAAGCCATTATTTTTATCATATATTGCGCTCATAAATTTATCATAGAAGTCTTTCTATTGTTGATTCAACAAGGCTACATTTATTTAACTGATTGTAATTCATGTCGATCAATTCACGTTCACATTACAATTCTCGATTAAGTGCGTCTTTCTTTCCATATCTGACGCGGGAAGTCGTATCCTGCCCTTCATTGACTTTTTTCCACGCTATCCATGTCTTTTTTCCTCAAGTTATGCGGATTTGATGGGAAACCTGTCAAAAATGATATAGAAAAAATTGTGTTATTATCTGACTTTGAGATTAAGAAATAATTAATTAACCGATTACGACAATCACCCATGATTATCGTTTTCACGGAAATTGAGCTCTCTTTATGGAGTACGAAATGTTTGGCACAATATACCAAACTGTTTTTATTGATTCAAATGATATTGACCCACGAACATTTACCAGCAAACCCGGAAATGGAATATTCATCATTCTTCAGATGAACTGTATACAACCAAGAGCATCGGTAGATCGCATGTCTGGATAACCTTGAAATGATTTAGATGAAACATTATAAATTATTAAAAAAATAAGCATATATCTTCGTCGGGTATACTATAAAAATCCAGGTATATATTTATGCCAATCGGTTTAGTAGTTTTAGAGTTATAAATAGTAAAACTAACAAGTTTTTTTTTTATATTTGAAGATATATATAAAAATTTTTAAATTCTGATTTCAAAAATGTAGCTCTAAAGAATACTCGTACATATAAAGTTATTAAATTATTATTATTATTATATATATATATATATATATATATATATATATATATATATATATATATATATATATCTGCTTTTACAATAGAAATATAAACGTAACTAAAGAAAAGACGTTCTGATAAGATTTATTATATAGTAATAGGAAACTACATATTCCTTGTTGATAAAGTCAAATATATTGTAACTATTCCATTAAACCGTCGTAACATCATGAATAACAAACTACCGTCATTAGTATATCCAGAGGAATAATAAGGAAATAATTAATTACCTACTGACGTCATGACAGGCAATCACTGTTAAACACAAAGTAAACAAGTATAGGTGTGAAAAAATAGAATTAATTAAACTGACACATATGTTTGAGTGACGTAATTGATAGTGCTTCCTAAAGGTAGATTCAATGATAGCCTACTAGACTCTCTAAAGGTTGTTTCGATAGTTGTCAACACGGTTTATTTTTCAACCTATTTGAGAGATTGAATGTAAATAAGTTAAACCAAATCAATATGCTATTATACTTGATTTAGAGACATTCACATCGTTTATATTATTTACCAGTTATAGAGTATTATCGTAATCTAGCATAGCCCCTATCTACTGTAATATATATATATAAATATATATATGTGTGTGTGTGTGTGTGTGTGTGTGTGTGTGTGTGTGTGTGTGTGTGTGTGTGTGTGTGTGTGTGTGTACATTAACCTATATAACACTCATTATGCACTGGAAATACAATTACAGAACATTGTAATGTACATACCACATTTCAAAACCCTAGTAAATATAGGTAATTGACCTGTACCTACTAATAACACAGGCCTTACAGCTGCCTAATTAGGTCATCGTATCTACCTCACATTTCCTAAACTGTAGCGCATGTCTTAACGTTTCCTTACAAAAAATCATTTGGTTTTCCTATGCGTACTTGGTTTTAAAATAAGGTTTGTACTCTCATACATACTGTATAAACATATTGTGTTTTTTACAGGTTTGTGTTATTTACGTATTAGTTATACGTTATTACAAAAGTTAGCATTATTACAAAAATATTACAAAGCATTAGTATACATTATTTATAAAAGTTTACTATTAAAATTAGATTTACAAAAATATATATGGGTTTCAACTATTTCTTAGATGTTTTAATTTCTTGAAAAATTGTATTCCTGCACAGTTGATAATTTCCTTTTTGTTAAAATTATTATTTGAAATATTGCAATTTTTTTATTTTTTCATAAATATTCAACATTAAGTTTGTAGTTGTTTTTCAAATATTATTTATTATAGCTTCTATGCTGTGGCTTTGGTAAGAGAAATCTCCTAGAAACAAGTTGTATTTATTAATGTTTTTTTACAACTTCATTGTTAGCTCTCGTTGTTCTGTGCATTTTAAAAGGTCACGTTTATAATTCTAGCTCAACAATTTTTAAGCCGTAACATAACTTAAAGTAACTTCTTTATCAACATCTGCAGTGGATACAAATATCCTCTTTTGTCAAGGTTTTTAATTACTGTATTTTTGATCAAGTTCATTGACCCCTAAAATGATTTATCTGCTACTAAATATTGTAGGCAGTTATCACATAAATTCTTCTTTAGCACTGTTCTGTACCCAGCTAGATATGTAAGAACTGGAATATATTTCTTAACATTTTGAAAATCGTCCTCCTGATAAAAGAAAAAAATATTCACTCTTTACTTTAATAGCACATTGCGTGTCTTTATTGACATTCACGGAAACTGCACCCAACTTTCTAGAATTTAGTATCAATGGTAACAGACGTATTTTTTATTCTACTTCAAAAACTTGCCGTAACGAAACTAAATATTGGGATCCACCCACTGTTCTATATTTATCGAACAGGGTTTCTAGTGAACCGGTTTGCATTTTGCCCGGAAGTATATATTTGAAGTTGAGTTCAATAATAAAATTTGTAGAAAGATCTAAAATAGCATGGGTTGAGTGAGTTAATGCCCGATGTGTTTCATTCGTTAGTTTATTTTGTTTTAAATTTAGTTGCTTACAAATATTAATTTAAAAACGTTTCTAAAAATTTGAAACTATCCCGACTAGGAGCAAGAGGCATTTCCAATTTATAATTCAGCATTATACCTTTAAACATTGTTTTCACATTAACAATATTCCAACGATTAAAAATGTTTTTTATAAATTCTGCTGTAATTTAAAATTTTGTATTGAATGATCTTTTCCTACATGTATCAATCCTTCCACCACATGCTCATTACATACATTCAATACATATTTTACACATTGTCGTTTAATTTTAATGATTCACAATGTTTTCAATGATAACATATGCGCAAATTTTAATACGTTTGTTTTACTATTTTCAATTTCATATAGTTTCTTCAAACAACTAAAAGAAGCAGCGGCTAAATGCACTACATCTTCACTGCATTGTGATTGTGGATATTTAATTACTTGTGCAGTATCTTTTTGGGGTATCCAATTATTTCTATTACATTTCAAAATATGCACAGTGTCAGACAAATAAAATAATGGATATGCTCTGTTACCTGGATGTGGGTATACAATGCTCATCTGCAGAGGCGTATTAAATAATGACATTGCTTTACCGGCAATAGCATCGTTGTCACTAACCACATATATAACTTTAAAGCCCATGTCTTGTTAATCAACTATAACATTTTATAACGAAAAGAACAGTATATCTGCTCTTTTAGATTTTACAGGCAGAATGAGGATTACTTCCCTAAAGGGTGATCATAAAAACATGTGGAGAAGTTGCAGCTCCTTGGCTGTAGTGTGATGTGCCTAAAATGCTTCCTGCAGTATAATAAAGGTAGGGTTTGACATGTAGTTCATCTATGAACTCATCAATAAAATAATCATATCTTCTTCTTTTAATAGATGAAACTTTGTTTGATAAAACCGAGGTAGTTTTTGTTGGTTTGTTCTATATTTGGGCTTAAATTGCAAGCCAAACTTAAATTGTGAAATGTATTTGGGTGAAGCAGAAATATAAAGCTAGTACTTAGTAGAAATTTATAAACGTGTGGTATCTAGAATGAAGAGTATTGCACAGCACTGAAATCCGGTGAGTAACAAAACTTCTTAGCTTCTAATAAACGTATTTGTTCTCTTATGAACTTCAGTTATTCTGAATTTGTGTTTCTCAATTTCACTTCGATATGACTGAAGTATTAATCAGTCAAGGTTATCAACTCACTTAGTTTTGAATCTTTATTTAAACTGAGAATGTTTTTAATTTCATCTACTCTAACGAATTCGCATCGTTTGAAATAATCGGGTACCGTAACACCGGCTACACGTTTCAATTCTATTTGTCCAATAAACATATATAATTTTAAATCAGTATTCACCCTGGCAGAAAGTATTGCATTTGGGACCGGGTATGTTTCAATATTAAGAATGAGAACTCATTCATTCTTTCTAACTACACTGCATTCACTCAACCCTTTTACAGATATATATACAACTTAAAAACTCAGTAAAATTATAAATTTGATTTTGTTTATCATATTCTTGCTGAGAAATCAAATTATCTTGAATTGCAATTATATTGCAAAAATATTCAATTCGTAGACTTTCTTGACATAACTTTTATCTGTTTCGTTTAAATAAGTTATCTATCTTTCAATACCTAACACAAATTCTTCAATAACTTTCCTATTGTTATTGCTGAGGGAATATTTCAAACGTTACCTAATATTTTCATTTCAATTATAGTCAATTTTATGTTTAAGAGTTTTTATACATTTATAGTTAAAACATTCTTTACAGTTGCAACACGTTACTGGCATTAATATTATCTAATTACTTTAGCTAGGCATCTCGTGATATATATCTTTTTAACAAAATATAAATTAAATAAAAAATAGGAAGTATTATATTAAATTACAAAATATTTACAACTATATTATCAATAAATGACTAAGGTTTACATATTGCTTTACTAAGTAATAAAAAAAGTTCGTTTCGCTGCGTGATAATACTTTATTGATGATAAAGAGCAAATGGAGTGATGTATAGTGCCCGACACTTGCCGCAAAGTTTTAATTACTTTAGACAGAATAACCGACTTTCCTTGGGCCCTTATTCTTAGAGAGATTTCCTTGTCTGTTTCATTTACCACAAAACCTCATTAAAACCAAGAATATTTTCCAATTCTATAGCTTTATTATCTGCTTTCAAAAGATTTTTGTCTATAATATATTTTTCTCAGGCATTATTTCCTAATTGAAATAATTTTAGATTTATAGAAATCGATATCTAACGGATCTAAACAGTTACTTCACATTATTATTCGATTAATTTTGTGTGTGGTACATGCCTATAAATTGAAACTTTTATTATAATATAAATGGTTTTGAATATTGTATTTGTTACGCTTATATGTACTTCAACTACTGTAAATGTATCCTGTTGCCAAACGATTTAAATAAGTATGAAATAGAATAGAATTAATAATAAGACTGTGGAGTAATGTTAATTAGTATGCATAATAGTTGTATGTTCAAACCTTCGTTTGAAATGGATATTATAAAAGCCACGTTATATATAATTGTGAAAGACATAACTTTAAAAAAATCATAATTATATAATAAAAAATACCAAGTCTCACTACTTAGAAATATCTTTAACGACCAATAAATTTCGCACATGGATTAGAATATAGAAGTAACGACTCATTCTGTTGACCAATATATTTCCTAATTAAATCAAATGGTGTAAAAATTATATTGCAAAAACCTTTGCAAGCTTTATTTTTTATTTTTGCATTAACAATTATATATATATATATATATATATATATATATATATATATATATATATATATATGTTCTACAAGGATGTCATTTATTTTTTTCTACGATAATATGAGATTCAACGTTACAACTTTACCATAAAACTATTATGAATAACAATTACTTGCCTTATTGCTTTAATTTAAGTTTTGCATTAAGTGTTTGCTACTTTTATTTCTTCTTCGGACGTTTCTTAATAAAAGTGTGTTAAAAAAAACAAATAAAAAAATAGGACTCAGATTACGTCTACTTTGTTGTCGTACATTGGCATATACTACTGGTAGGTCAGTGATGTTAACTCATAAGCACAGAATTTGAGACCACAGCGCCCAGATTAACCATGTAACAACTGTCTCCGGTAGGTCTCCCGTACGTAAGGCATAATGTCGTCTTTCCTAATATTATGATTATTGTTAACCAGTTATACCAATATGATTGTTTGATTGATAAATTATATGAGTTCCATAAATGTTAAAAGTATTATTTTTGTATTTAATATTTCTAAGATCAATTTAACGTCTTCTAATGTATATAATAACAATAAACACTGTTATGAATGTTTGTTATTTTAATTTTTTCTCTTCTTCTAATCCCTTGCATAGTTTGTTTACTTTCTGAAGAGAGCTATAATATTTACGTTAATATATATCCTCATATACCTTTTATACGTTAATTTTTTATCATCTTAGTACTATTACTTTTTCATACTTTTTACATTCAACATTGATTATTGTTTATAAATTTTCTTTTTAATAAATTCCTATAATTACTAATAAATAAGAAATTAGTGACATATAGTTATAAATATTTATTTCATCACACTTATAATTACATGATCATTTAAATCAATAAAAAAAATAAAAAGCAATGTTTTGAAGTTTCAGAATGTGAGTCTGTGTTTCTTTGTAATATTTGTAGTAACCTGTACATTAGGTTTGAA
The DNA here is from genome assembly GCA_036971475.1 of Prosapia bicincta. Lineage (NCBI taxonomy): Eukaryota > Metazoa > Arthropoda > Insecta > Hemiptera > Cercopidae > Prosapia > Prosapia bicincta. The sequence goes on from JBAIZL010000004.1 coordinate 233,698,060, forward strand.
TGTGCTACGGGTGAGCATATAGTAATAAACTTTAACCGCTCAAATAAATACTAACCCCATGATTTAAATTACTCACTGATAACTATTTGTCTTGAACCTAATGGTTCTATCTTCATATTTTTGAATTTATGGAGAAGTATATATTAAGAATTTCAATAGGATATTTTATACTTTGTCAATATACTTTGTCAAGATAAGGTAATTTGTCAAAATTGAGTCTGGGGAAAAGCAGGTTCAATTCTTCCCAACCCTGATTTTTATAAATTTTTACGATTCGCATTTAAATTGAGGTAATTTTAAGTTCATGACTGTCATAATGTTTTTCTTGTTTTCTAAAATAAAGTAGGCACTCTCTGCTTACACCGTTATAAACTGTTTATCTGTAATATGTTCTATATTCACTAAAATTTAATTCAATCCTTTTTATATCTAGATTATAAATCCGAATACATTGTAATTATTATTATAATTTATCACACTGTATCCCCTTATTCAATAGACACATATACATCATTTATAAATAATTTTGTAATGCTACTCAATTCGTTGGGTGTGTTAGCCTCCAGATATAAATTCCTGTACGAAAATATTACTAAGAAGTAAAAGTTTTACTAGTCGATAGAAATATGTAATAAATGTTCGCAATAGAACTATAAACGTTTCAAGATCTTGTACCCATCGTGACAGTATTGATACTTCAATTGTTTATTAAATACACATATATTTGTTGAATATATTTACAGCACTAAAAATACTGTTTGCCTCTTTCAATTGGAATGTCGGGTTCAGTCAAAACATATTCGCCTTTCGATACATTTAAAACTCTTGTAAAAAAACACAAATATATTATGTTATAAATTACTATAGCACTGTCATTCTATATTTTCTAGCTATCGACGATAAAATAAAAACTTGAAGCAAATTACTCAATTTGCTTTAATAACTGGTATGTTTATAAGAATGTATTAGTTTTCATTTATTTACAACAGGGATCACATTTCCTTTACAAAGTAACGAGACGTGGGTAGATTAGCGTAATGGTGATTCCTACGCTCGTTATCAAGTAGTTTGCATGTAGTACAGCAACACTAACACAGCGTCAGAGCATTAAACCGACGTAGCGCTGAGTCACGTGATGCACGAGGTGTATTAAATGCTGTGATAGGTATACTGGAGTAGGCGATAGCATGTTCTATGAAAAACGTTTTGTTTATTATAAGAAATAATACATTTGTGTAATACATTTATTCATAAATACACAAACAACCCTTGATTTATGCTTATTTCATAATATACCTCTAAATTTAGGTTTGAAATGCGTACTAATTAAAAATGATATTATTTATTAAAATAAAATGAAACTATTATTCAAGCATAAAATTTATAATTTCAATAAATAATTATTATTTCCATAAAAAATTTATAATTTGTAACTAATTTAAATATAGTCTTAATAATCTATCAAGAGATCAACTCCACTCTTACAACTTTGCTCAAACGAACGGAAAAATGAAGTAATGTCTTTCCTAAGATAAAGTCTATCGTTACTTCCAATTAGAATATATTCATAAGAAACTGTAGCCGGATATCTAATGTGTAATATATCAGTTGGGTTTTGTCCGAACCCGGATTACGTTTAGTACAAACAAATATAAATTTATTTTAAACCAAACATTCTCTATATATTGTAATCTCACTTGAAGGATATTATACACTCATTCATCCAATTTATTTTCATATAAATTAAAGCTATACAAGTACGATCAATTTTTGAAAAGTTTTTATACAATTCGGAATGGAAAGACATTGTGTAGAACAATCACGCTCACAAAGCATTATTAATATTCATAAAAACTAATAAAAAGAAAAAACAATAAAACAATTTTAGTTTTAAAATAATACAGATTTTTTTTAATACGATTTTGCTCCAGATTACAATGTTAATTTTAAACATTTCACAATAAACTTGAACCTACACAACTCTCGTAATGGTTACAATTCTAAAGCGTTTAGTATGAAATAATTAATATCGAAGGTTACGAGCGATGTAAAATATTAAAATTATTGTTATCTAAAGGAGCTCATATAAAAAGAGTATTAAATACATTGTTTCCGTAGATGGGAGAGGCCTATTGTTTTACCTATAGTTTAATAAGTTAAATATGCTTAGCATTTAAACAAATTACCATACATATATTTTCTTTGTAAAATCAAATCAGTATTGATGCAATTAAACCTGAACCCCAGAGTAGTAGCGATGAACAGCTAATAGCAAAACATATGATTACGTATCTGTTTACCTTGAACACGATGAGGGCTTTGAGAAGAGAACTGTGACTTTATTGCTCGGTTTATTTGATGCTTTGCTCCAGTAAGTAGAGCAGTTGCGATTTTAATGTAGTCACATGATAAGGTAAATCGTACTTCATTAGTGATTCTGTTGCCTTTTATTTCTTATAAATAGGTATTTCCTTTGGTGTTTCTATGGAAGAAACTATATCAATAAAACAAATGCCCTGATCTCAAGTATTTTGTTGTACAAATAAAGCCAAATCAAATTATATAACAGCCCTAATTATGAAGATATTATCGATGCACCAACTTAAAACCATTAATTTATTTCTCATACGTAGTTTATCATCATCATCAGCCAGTTGAAAGAGTAATATGTAAACTTTTATCGTTTTATTTTAAAAAATCTTCTCATAATTGATGTTAATTTTTGAAAATAACTAGAAAATCCAAGTATATATTTCAAAAAGTTTCGGTTTTTTTCATAAAACTGTAAACAATAAATTTAGAAAAAAAACTTACTTTACATGATAAATGGTCAAAAATACAACTCATTTTCGTTGTTGTCATATGAGGTCAACACTTAAAGTACATAAGTCTTAAATGACAAAATATATAAACATGAAAACAATCTGAAGAAAAATAATGTCATTAAGATTTCAAAAATAAGTCATAATCATATCTGTATATATTAATGTATATCTAATGTAGAAGTTATTGAATTTACTTTGTAAAATGTTTAATCACAAATACAAACATATTTGTTTGAATTTTTACGTGTTATTCAGAGAGCAGTTTAATTATTTAAAATGATTTTGGTGCATGACCCTATTCATTAATATTACGATGTTTTTCATGTACATTTAACTTGTACATTTTTTCGTGTGGGTAAAAGTTACTACCAATATTTTTTTCATTTTTTAAACAAACCCTGATTCTCTATCTCTGTATAAATATTTAGTCTAGTACAAAGTGTTGTTACAGTAATGCATTATAAATTAAAAATAAATAAAGAATTCAATTTTTTGAAGTATTACATGACAAAAATAGCAGAACAACCGACCTGAACCAGAACAAAAATCAAATAACTCGTCAATGTTTAAAATATTCTGTTTTTGCACGTTGACTAAAAACAGCTATAAGACTCACAGTTAAAATTAAAATAATGCAAGACTGCTAATATAAATATTACATTGACACACGGTTAAGACAACCTAATTTTAAAAAACAACAATTATTAGGCTTTCTTATACCCTGTATAAGTAATAAAACCCCCAAAGAAGAACTTTTATTGATAAGTCTTCAAAATCAATTTAGGAATCATAAATATTTCGATTTTCTTTTATTTCCTACGTTCTTCCCTGCTATGTGATATACATTCATGTAAACAGTGAATCGATGTAATTATAAATCAAACACCTTCATGTCATCAATTATTTCTTCACTAACCTTTCTAATGGGAAAATCGACTCATATTTTTTAACAATTTCGTGTGAAATAGTTAGAATATCCAAATCCCTAGTCTAATTTTTTTTGAGTTTCCTATTGAAAAATTGAACCTATTTCTATTTGAGCCTTTTTTAATCAATTTGAAAAATAAATGTAGAAAATGTTTGGTAGGGTAGCTGAGATAGCTATGATAGGCTTCCAAGAAATGTTATTATCAATATGGTATACAAAGGAAATGAGCCGGGCTTCCATGAAATGTTTATTGACATACGGTATGGAAAGGAAATGAGTCGGGTTTCCAAGAAATAATTGTAGCCATATGGTATGCAAAGGATATGAGTGGGCTTCTAATAGATGCACATATATTGCTCTTTATACTAATTGTGTGCATTCCTAATTATATTTTTAGGGGTCATTAAAAGCAATAATTTGTATCTTAAACAGAAAAGTGTTTTTGTGTAACTCGAGTTTCCGGTAATCCGAGGAGATATCAGTCCCATCTACCTCGAATTATCGAGACTCTACTGCACTTCTTTAATTCACTGTTCAGCTTCTCTCAGAGCTACGAAAACGGAGATAATCATATTTTTTACTATATAAATCCATTTAAGTCTAAAAATCCATCAGATTTGAAGCCTGGAGAAGAACTATTCTACATGGACTGGACAATGTGGTACTCCGTTTAGTGCCGAATTTGTACCTAAAAAGCAAGACGCTTGGGTGCAACAATCATAATCATAATTCGTATACATTAGAATAAAAATAGAAATCTCATTATTTGGCTTCTAATAAACGAATCTAGTCAAGAAAGAGTTACATCGAATTTAACCTGTTCAGTTTCAAACATGACAATTTTGTTTCTGGATTGCTATTGACGACATAAATTATATAGGATGTTTTTCAATTTGTTTTAATCCTTCAGCAGGTATCATTTTTCTGTGAATATAATAGTAAAACAGTAGAACATATAGTATGATAGGTTTGACTTCCAGCTCAATGGTTTAGGAGTGGTAAAAATAGTGAAATTGTATTTCAGCCACGATTTAACCATACTAACACTCCATGTATTGATAAGAACAAAATGTGTTTATAATATGAAAATGTACATTGATCAAAATTATTAAATATTTTTCAGTGTAGAACTGCACATTTATTTCACTATTACACAAGATTGTATTTAAATAAAGGAAATAATGCATAATCAACTCTTATCTTTTTCCTTTGGCTATTAGACTGTATAATGTACTATATAGTTTGTTTTGCAAATTTCTAAACTCATTTTAAAAATTTGAAATTTGTAAAATAGAAATATTATATAACTATTAAGGAAACATTATTCAAGGTGAAAATAGTAAAATAGGTACTTATAGCATATGCAATATATCGGATAAACCTTGGCCAGAATTAAGGCGAAACAAATTCGTTTCACTTGGTACACTAAGGGCTAAGTTCGCAGAATGTAGAAAGTTTACGCTACAGCAGCTTGCTAAAACCTTTTGATAAGTAAGATTTTCTCCAGAAGTAACGCCCTGTTAATTTAGCATTATCTGAAATGTTTCAAGCCGTTTTATATTTATAAAAATGTTTATTGCGGTTCAAATAACAATAGTGTTTACTTTTCGATAAATATTAGTAAAATGAAAACAAACAATACATTGATTGCTTAACCATATTCAATCCATATCTAAACAAAATATTAAAAAAGATTTGTTTAAAAATAATGCTCTTAAATATTTTTAGGACCAAAATTGTTTCAAAGTGTTTAATAATGTGTACTGTAAATTTACACATCGCTTCGGCGTTATTGAATCATATATGATTGGGTAAGTGGGTATATGCATTTGGGTCCTTACTGGATATTAATATGTTTAATAAAATTTTGATTTATTTAGCGTGTGTGTTGAACGCACGCGCCGACATGTTCGTATCTGATCGCATTTATCAAATCTAAAAGATATAATCGTCTAACATAAATGATAATCTTCACCGAAGAATATTTAACGTGGGTTAACTAATAAAACCATTGATATAAATAACTATTTCAATCTGCTAATTTATATAAATGAAATGGTTACCGCTAACATACTACCGATAATAAGGAAAGCGTATAATAAAATAATTAAGCTGAAAGCTGAAACCTAACTGTAATATTGATTACAATGTTATTGTAAATATTAATAATATAAAATAATTTTTGTTTCATATATAAAAAACAAATGCAATAAACTGTCTCTACTTAGCTTGCGAATCTGGTAACGCATTTAAATTTACTAATAGACAAAATCATTGAATTACTAGTATTATGTAATGCGTTAGGAATATTGATATATTCCTAATCAATATCGTTTTACAAATTGTGATCAACATTATTGATATATATATATATATATATATATATATATATACACTATAGTAAAGTGCATCTTTATACAAAATATGTGAATCTTTATATAATAATTGTAACTAGAATTTAGCACTATCCCTATTTTGATTGTAACAATACACTCACCGGGTTCAATGAATTACAATATATAATTTTATAGAATGTACAACATTTGAGAACAAAGACAGAAACAAAAAGACAAACTACTTTTATCCGCAAATAACCTTCTTCTTTTTGACGATGGTTTGTAATAGCTCATATTGTTTAAGCTTGTCTGTACATATAAATGTGTTCGGACTGTGAAAATAGTGTTTGCTATATAGTTTGGAGTGTTGGAGTACAGTAAATCTAGTACTTTCCAGTACACATTTCTTCGATCTCTTGTACACTCAACCATATCAGATATCCTAATTATTGCTGCCTGAAAGGACTGCTGGGGAAATGACTGTGATGCTCGGGCACCAACTTTAATGGGACATGTGTAACAGGTGCACAATTTGTTGTATTTTTTGCTTGTTAGGATGTATACCACTGCAAACGTTGCCTTATCTGTCCGCTCTTCCAGTGTTTTTTCAGGCGTGCACTAACAACATACTATGTAGTGACGGTGGAAAGGATTTAAAGCAATATCCATAAAATAAATTAAAAATAAAACAAAGTACGTTATTGTAATATTAAAAAAAACACAAGAATTTTCAAATAAATTTGTATAATTTTATTCTGATACAGGAACATGAAGTTTCCATATTGTCCATATTGTAATATTATTATTTTTGTAAACTAAATTACAAATTCGATTATTAAAAATATTATAATTAAGTTTGCCTTAGAAACCGTTTTCTTTTTATAACCGTTTTTTTTAATGCTCTTTAATAAATTACGTATTTTCTCTTATTTTATTTTCTTTTTTCATGGGGGTTTTATGCATTCTTCAAAATAAGTTATATAGAGCAGCATGTTTTTTGATTACATGGATGATTAAAATTATTTGGTATAATTTGGTTTGTTAAAGTGGATTTACGGTATATCATTTATCTAAAATTTTTATTTTCCCTAATATTCTTAAACCTAGAAAGTTTGTTTTTTATTATTTGTTTCAATTTTATAAGTAAATATTATTATATTATTATTTTATCCAAAATATTTCTTAAATTTATATTATTATTGTTTGATATATACATTCTATCAGCTACATATTGAAACCAATAACAATTTTTATCATATATTTTTATAATTTCATTTATCTTATAATCAAATTGTTACACAATATCATGAGCACAGTGGTACAATATATTACAACAAAAATATTAAAAAGAACCCCAATACCACCAAAAAAAAAAAAAAAAAATCAAAAATAACAATTAAAATAAGTTACTTAAGATTAAACCCTTATGTACATTTCGATGACCATGTCATCATCATCAGAGGGAGTTGTTACAAAATACAATCTAGCAACAAGAAGTTTCAAACTAGAATGATGATCATTCTTTTCAATATTTTTATTGTAATCTAATTGTTGTAAAACTGTTTCAGATAATATTTTTGATAATGGCGAGCTCATAGCAAGACCATCTTCTTGTTTATAAATTTTGTCATTGTATGAAAAATAATATTATTTTTAGTGTATTTAAAATTACTAATCTTAATTTTTTATCTTTCTCGTGTTTTAATTTAGATTTATAATTTAGAGAGTTTCTTTTATAGATATATTTGTATACATATTTTTTATATCTAATGATATTAATTTTGTATTTTCATCATTTTTGATTACATTTAGTTTTTCAATAAGATCAACAGAATTTATGATAGTATGATTATTATTTAGTTCTATTTTATCTTTAAAAATATTTACCGTCATTTTTGATATTTTGTAAGATGGAGCATTTGTAAAATTTATCAACGGTATTATTGGTATATCTATTTTATGTAATATAACAAACTCATTTAATATTGGAGTTTTCGGATTATCATTTATATAGATGCTATTATTATTTTTATTGAATAATTTATATGCAGATTTTACAATATTTTTTATTTTATTTTGAAATTTATTGTTAATTTCTTTACATATTTCACAAAATTGATTGTTTTTTTATATATTTTTCTGTTTTTGATATGTGTTCATTTTTATAAAAATTTACAATATCATTACTTTTATCTGACTTTATTTGTAAAATCACACACGCTCGCACACACAAACTCACACATTAAACACACACAAACACGCGCGCGCGCGCGCGCGCTCTCTCTCTCTATCTCTGTTTCTCTTTCACACACACACACACACACACACACAAATACCCAGATAAACACACACTCTCTCTCTCTCACACACACACACTTAATCATATTAAAATAAATTTACAAACAAATTTTCAAAAATTGCTTAAGCAATATTTACAGTTCAACTCCGTTTGCCACTCGTCCGTGAGAAACCAATCCACAGAAGCGTTGCCCAAATTAAAAGCAAACGTAATCCCCAGCGTCCACAGAGCTTTATTACTCATTAACATAAAGTAAAGGGTTTAGCTAAAAAACAAAAATCATCTTTTCACACCTTAAATACTTTGAATACGACTAATAAAAGATTAATTTATGTTGAATAGTAGATTCTGACAAATAAAATAGAGGTATTAAATTTCGAAATAGATGAGTATAAGGGAATAAAACCGCCATAATGGCTCTACATAAACTCGGAGTCACGTCTCAAGTAAAACCCAACTGTAAGAAAGCTTTCGGAAAACTCCCGAGGTGTAACCTTTCTTTATTCTGCGAATATCAGGGCATAACAAAAGGGACGGTTTCTGCGCTATCACTTTTAGCGATGTAACTGGTATCGTACGTACTATCCATATTGACTATTATATTATTCAAACATTTCAAGGGTAAAGAGACATGATGCAAAGGGAAACATTTGAAAAAACTTTGAGAGTATTATATTATACAATAATGAACTGCAACGACTTCAAAACCGCTTTTATTTTAAAAATAGAAACGTAGTAAGAAAATCAAATCATTTTAATTCTTTTTAAATGTTTTAAATATTGTTTTCAAAAGAGTTTTTTTTTATTTGTATCAATGGAAAAAATATTTAATATTGTATACGTATATTTTGTCGAAGTAACATCCTTATTTTTAACTGAAGTAGAAACACATTTTTAAAATTGAATGCAATTTAATATTAGCAAGTAAAAACGTCGTTACTCTGATATTGTAACTTTATACTTTGGTGATGTATATTTAAAGGATACGGCGAGAATATAATGCAGTAAGGATAAATAACTATTAAAAAAAATTATTTATAATTATTATTAATTTTATCATTGATTATAAGACAAAAATTATTTAGGATTATGTATATTATTTTTAAAAATAATCCCTTATTTGTAAGTAAACTCACTAATATTAAAATATTTATGATAGAATTTTTGTTCTTTTAAAGGTGCATAAGTGCTATCCATAAATATCTTGCCAGTTGAATTATTTTTTTTTATGAGAAAAACTATTTGGAGATACTAAATATAGATCAATTGGATACCGTAGAAAAACATATCAGAACTTTGTCTGGTGTTGCAGGTTTCATTAATTGTGCACATGATTCTATTCTAAGTGTGCACATTAGAGTCAGTGGGACGACTCTAATAGTGATAAATAAAATAAAAAAGGTCAAATATGGCGTTCGACATTTATACTTACAATTAGTCAAAGTTTATATTGGTAGTTAAACTCCCTTTTATAGGTAAAATTATATATTCCATATTATACTGATATTAGGATTAGTTTCAATATTAAATTTTATCTAATAATTTTAATGATTTTACTAGTAATTAAATATAAAAAATGTCGGTATGTGACTAATAATTACACCTTAAATATACCTATAAGTCTAGCATATTATTATCCTTGTTGCATCTAATATCTTATTTCCAAAGATCAAGAGACATACCTAATGCGAAATAGTTAACAATTATATCTAAATATTCGTTTCTTTCGTTCTTATGACAAATTAGGAGATTGTATTACTATTGCCGGTATTTTAATTATTCTTCAATAATAATGTGTTTTAATCTTTTACGCAGCTATATGTTTATTTTTCGTTTTAACTGCACTGTTCCTATTAACAATGTTTTCAGTCGTTAGAAATACCTCAAAAATGTAGAGCAAAAAATAGAATGGTAGTTACTTTGGATATTCTTCGTGATAAATTGCCATTTAAAGGAATTACTAAGAAAATGTTTAAAGAGCTGTTTCCATGGAAATACAATTTTATTAGGAAAGATTTGCGATACCAAAATAAATATTTTACCAAATACCAAATAATATTATAATATTATACCAAATAATATTTAAATACTTACATATAAGCTACTTAAAATTGCAGTAAAAGACAATTTTTGACTAAGTGAAAATGTCTAACAAAAATTAAGTAAATGTTCCAATTGAATAATAATTATAGATTGTTGTTCTTTCGACATTCTTACAAAAATAAATTTAATTATTACTACCGACGGGACACTGAATTAGTATTGAGATTGAATTTATAACATTTCGGTAGAAAACCTGCGTAAAAATTGGTTCCGTATAAATTCTCTAATATATTATTTTCACTACCATGGAAACGCTTAGGTACAATTTACACCCATATCCAATGCCAGCTGTTATCTCGAAAATGTTTCGTTTTGTTTTATTCATGATTTTATAGGCTTAAATGAATTCAAAATCTCAACATCTGTTTTAAAGAATGCCCAGAAAACTTGAACAATAGAAATATTTTCTCGAAAGAATATCCCCATTTTCTTCTTTTACACTTAGTGCTAAAATTATTACCAAAGGTCGGTTTTAAGCAAAACGCTTGATTCAATGAGGCAAGACCTATACATAAAACGAAAAAAAAAACACAAACTGTTGTATGATATTTATAATGTATTGAATGACGAAGTAAACTAAAGCTAATAAGTATATGACATTTTCTTACTGTGTTGACCTCATTAAGCAATGCAAAATGCTTAAATATTCTAAGTAAAACCACAAAATAGTTTAGTTATCTCATTATCAGAAATACTTATAGGATATCTTATATTGTGATCACTGATAGTTAAACAAGAAACATAAAGGGAAATTCCCGTACCACCAAATAATAGGTTTCTACTTTGTTTGTAATCACATGTATGGTTCTTCTGAGATATTTTCAATAAAAACACTTAATGTATCCCATATAGTACTCATTGTTTTGAGTTTAGGGAAATATCATTAAACCTTGCCGTAGGTTACTGCTAATAAGCAAAGCAGATTAAAAGTACAAATTTAACTGTACACAATCTTATTAATGAAAAATATATGCAATTTGTTCTCCATTTTACTTGTACAACGTTACTATTTGTAAAACTAGGAAAACATTCGAAACACGAGGATAATTTAGTACAGTCTCTGTCAACGATTGAACTTGTACAGTTATATAAAGTCTGTAAGAATCGCACCCTAGTAAAAAATCCTAAAGGGGAACTCAATTTAAAAGTCCCAAATTTTATGTTTTACATAGCATACGTGTATCATGTTAAACAAGCTATACTATATAGTGAGATTCAAGATTGTCCAAGGGGATGAGTCATTTTAAGCATCATACGTTAGAAGCCAAGTGCTAGAAAAATTTGTAAAGGTATTTCCTTACCAGCCGGCCTTAAGGGTTGACATCACCATTAGTAATTATTATCAGAATATCTCTAAATTATGTTTGTTTTAAAGTTTGAAAGTTTTAATGTTGACAACAAGATCCTACGCAGCTACTATGCTAGGGTTACATCCTAATTGGTTTTAATTTTGTTGTTAATGGACTTCATTGTCTACTTTCCGTTTTAATACAGGCAAATTTGTGTTTTCTTTCGTAATATCTCAACATCCTACATAAAAATAATTACAATATATTCTCTGTATTATTACATGAGTTTTTATACCCATTATAAAATTCTATTACAGATTTTGTACCTAAAATAAATAATAGATTTATTTAGATACTTTTTATTGCACATTTCTAAAACCTAAATTAATTTAAATCCTTGAGTAAATAATCTTTTTTTTCTCTTAAATTTAAATTATAATAATTTAATTCTTTTAGACTAAAACTATATAATAACAATAAATAAACAATGAGTTTTGGAATATCGTATTTTTACAAATGTATTCCTTAAATTAAATTATTTGGTTAGTTTTATTATTACTTATACAAATACTAGCAATTATATAATTAATACCATCATTCAATTCCCTACATAAGTTTATTGTTATATATATCTTCATGACGTAAAGCAGAATGCTATGAAATGAGGTAATTATTACAACCATGCTAATTACTTAATTTATTAATTATAAAATTTCTAAGAGATTAATTTATTTAAATACAAAATTTACATTATACACCACAGAAATATTAAAACTTTGGATGACAAGAGAATGGAAACATCCACAATTTATGCTTATTGTTGCCATGAGAACGTTTAATCAGTATGTATACATCATTCGTCACCAGGTTTATTTTCAGAACTTCAAATAGCGGCAGCATACGAGAACTAAAGAAAATTGTTACATTGTATTATACCCTAACATAAAACTAATAAGTCAAATATATAGAGAGGATATTTATATACAATACATATAGAAAAAGTAAAAACCTACAAAATCATTTCTAGATACGGAACTGAAATGGACATTACGCAATGCCGCATTTTACAGGCTAAACTAGGTGCCGTCGACACACATTTAGTACATTCGGAAAACACGTTTGGTTACTATTACGTGTAAACGCCCCACCTCCTCCCCCCCCCCGAGTATTAAACAAAAATTAAATATATAATTATTTTCAATTCTAATTAAAAAAAAATAATAAAAGTACTTATATTAGCTTCATGTGGAAAATAATATTTATACATTTAAGACTAGGAAATAAAATAACCTATATAGCTTTAGTTATTTTTAACTTCAGTATTGGTAGCGCTAGTGGAGTCATAGCGCCGGTGGTGGAAGAACATTTTCTCTTCTCCTTGACGTAACCACATGGACAGGAATACAAAATTAACGGATGCAATTAATGAGAGTTCGTAAAAGTCAGATATAATAACCTGCTCCGTTGTATCAAAAAGTAGAAAAAATTGAACTCAAGTACACTAGAGGCTCATTGTAAGAGCTGTATAATATATTTATATAAATAGCTTTAATTATTAGGTATAAAAGTAATACAATTGTTTTTAACATTATTAGGGTAACTGAAAATGGAATCTGTATATGTAAATTCAATGAGCTTTTCATGATGATTTTTTTTGTGTTCCAATCCTTTAATTCTTAAACTGTTCCGATGCAAATAGTTCCTTACTTTTTTTTAATTTAGCCTTAACTCACCTGAGCCATGTCAGCTATACAATAATAATTTATTGTATAATATTTCTAAATTTATTTGACTAGTAATAATTATTTTTTATTTGTTTGTGTGTGTGTGTGTTAGAAAGAGTGGTTAGGGAGGATTATTGAGAAGTAAAAATTATTAATTAAAATTAATTAATATAATCAGTTATCATCAAATAATATACCTCAAACAAGAGTCTCGTCTAAAAATTAAAATTATAAGAAATAGCATTTTGCAGTAAGTAGGAATTTCCTCAGTCTTATGGAAATAAAATTTTATATTTATAAATATTTATTTAAACTGTACATTTCAAAAACTGAACTATTCTGTTGCTGTTATAAGATGTAGGTTTCCTACTTAGTGTTGAGAATATATGTATTTATGTATGTACTTAGTAACTGGACATTCGTTCGCCAATTATTGGAACCCTTATATTTGTATGTTTTTTTAGTATTATTTATTGCGATCTTTTAAATTTATTTAAGGATCTCTTACCTTTTTCAAATTATTTTTTTCGCATACTATATTCTATACATATATTTTTTCAAACCGTTGATTAACAATCAAATTTGTATATCAAGTAATAAATCTAAATAATCTAAATACATTTTTAAACCCTATATTAAACACAAATATATATTATTTTCATTACAAAAACGGCGTCACTCAGTCTCAAGTTTAGGTAAAAGTATCAAACACTGCACAAATTTTACATAACAGGAAATTAATAAATGAGTTTAAATGCATTTCACATTTTACTACTAATCACTTACGGATCAATGAAATTATCAATTAGTGATTGGCCTGAATCATTTAGCTATCTATAAGAGATACACTATATCAGTATGTAAAACTTTCGAAATCAAAAGCTAACGATGACTATTTTGTGTTATTTTTTGTTGGGTTTGTTTTGGGGCTTTTAGCGGCAGAAAATAGCTCGTGAGGACCAAGTAAGTTTCACTTACCTCGTTGCTTATTTCGCACGAGTTTACTATTTAGGCTTATCTGTAGATGCACTTAGATATATTTGTTGAAAAAAGTTTTAGTTCAAGATCCTTTATATTAATAACAATATAACAAATATCCATTATTAATTAGTTCTACCCTTGTTGAATTAAAGAGTGGTTAAACATCAATAAAATGACCTAAAATCTATAATACACAAAGTTTATTTTATACATAAACCGGATTGGAAAAAAATTAGGAAAGTTTTGGAATGAGACGAGATTGAGAGACAAGCTTTACTCAATATAACAAAATTTTCTCGACCGTAAATCGTTTTAGGAGGTTTCCAGCTGATTTATTGTGCCATCTATACTTCTTCCATGAAATATTTAGAATATTCAACGATTTCCTCATAATCTATATTAACATGATAATCAGTTTCAATATACTTTTCAAAAGAATTATAGTTTAATGAGTTTTTACGAACAATAAAATAATAGATACTGTCTGAAATGTAGTGATTTCTAGCTGTACACTAACAACAAATCTAGGCCTGAAATAGTTGTAGGGTATTGTGAATATGACAAATATTTTAGAATTATATATACAAATGACTTTACAGTGTTTCAAATGTTAAATTGTATTAATTGTTAAACAAATGTAATTTTTTTTTCATTTGTCTGCTAAAATTGACGAGCTAAAAAATGATTTGCCACTTGGATTGTGAAGTACAATTTGCTGAGAAATTGATGTTTAAAACGATTTTTAAACCTTTAAAATATAAAACGTTTATTAAAATTACAATAAAGTTATGAACATAAAATAAATATTTGCTATTTTGATTCTCACCGCATTTTATTTACACCTTTCCCTTTAGGAAGCAGTAAAACTCTACTGAGTTCTACCTTTCAGAATATATATCACCTCGAAATGACAATCTCAGTAATAGTTTAGAGCTAAGAAGAACACGATATGTAATTACTTTATTTAAATACAATGTTGTTGTTTCTGTTATGTTTGACATAATTTCAAAACATATAATTGAGTTTTTATAATTATAATTGTATTAGCAAATTGTTATTACATTTATTAACAGTACGACTTTTATGTACCGAATTGTTAGGTTTACTATTTTTGTTTTTATTTAATTTATTTTTTACTAAAGAAAACACATTACTTTAATAATTACAAATTACAATAAAAATAAAATTTATTCATTTATTCTCATAACTAGTTAAGTTTTTTGTAAAAAAGAAAGCAGTTAATTCATCTGTACAAAGACAATAACTTGTGTAACAAAATAAAATTTGATCCTAAAAAACATTGCAGGCAAGAAAAAACAACAACAACAAAAATAATAACAGACACAGAGTTTCTAAATACGTCCAATTCCAATTTTTACTGAAGGTTTAGACAATTGAAATACCGCTATGGCTAACAATGTCAGTGAATATCGAGTTCTAATCTTTTTCATTCTCATTTACTTGTGTACAGAAATACATTTAACGGAATATAGGTTTTGAAACTAATCTATATGTTTAAAAGACTATTGCATAGTAAGATTTTGAGTGAAATTTTTTTATATTTACCGTTGTAAATAGTTATTTCTAGTTAAGGTTCAAGTAAATTAATAAAATGCATATGTTTAACGATTATTTTTATTAAACAGAAGAAGAGTCTAAGATAATTTGAACTTATAACAACAATATTGGATTATTACATATTAAATTTTAAATTTATGACAATTATAAAATTATACTTTGGTATAGTCTTTACCTTACCCACTTTTTGTTGTTTTTTCTTTCAGAAGTCAAAAATTATAGTCTATAATATAACAAACATTTCAGAAACCAGTAGAATTCTTAATCAAGTGATTGAGTATAAATTACAGCAATGGATACAGAAAAATTACAGGTTATGTAAGCTCTTTTATCCAAATTCATTTACATGTAAAGCATACTATTAATGTAAACATACAGTATGATATAATAAGTTTTATTATTAAAATCTGCTATTGCTACTTGTAACCAAATGTTAAACGCGCAATGATAGTAAAAAAGGTAAATGGTCCTTAGTTAATGGGCAATATAAACTTACAGCATTCTTTCCATTCCCAATCTAAAATTACCGATAGTATCGTATTTAATCGCACACTAGAGACATTCTTCAGCAATGAACTCGCTCATCTATTTTAACAGTTTCAGCCTTGAGTCGCTGACACGGGCATTACGAGAGTGTGTTATTTTTTTTTAACCTAAGAGTCTAATCTAGAGTACGCAAGAGTAGACAAGAGTAATAACAATAACAACTATGCATGTTATAAATAATGCATATGTAATTATTTATGTTATTTAAAATAGCCACATAATATTTTACATTATAATACATTTAAATGTATTTTTCAACGAAATGCTCTAATAATATTATAACGACTGGGATGTTACTATGCATGGAGTCCAGAATTACAAAGTTCTTCATGGTGTATCCCAACGTCTGGGCTATAATGACAAGAATAGGAGGCTAAGGATGTCTAATATACTTTAATGTGTAAAAAGAGTCAAGACGGGTGTTACGTGACACAGATTTATTGTCTTAGCGAAAATATCTTTTTATTTTCTTTTGTGATGGCTTCATTATTTTTTTACAAATATTTTAATATTATTGTATGACTTGGAAACTACAAACCCTAAACATCTCAAGGGTTAGTAAAAGTTACAATTTTATATCTTAGCCTTTTGTATGTCTTGTGTTACGACATTGTTGGGATAACACCACATTTGCTGTTATCTCTGTAATCTTAAATCGGGTTATCATAATGTGTGCTGCAAGAAACGAGCATGAATGTCTGTGTATTGATATCATGTTTTGCCTGGCGGAATCTTTAAGTAAACTCATATTCTGTCATCGCTAACTCGTTTTCAAAAATTTTGCTTATTTCCGAATAATTTCATCCTAATTATACCAATAATTTCACTTCAACTTTTGTGTATACTGAAGTATACAAATATACAACATATCTATATTAGTTCTTAAATTTGTATTTTGTTTATTCAAACTTTGGTATTGTTTATTCGTATAATAACCATTCGAAAAAAAGGTATATAGCTCTTATTTCATGTATTGTATGACGCCGTTTTTCATTTCGTATTGAAATTAAAAACTTAAATTAGGTTTTGTGTTAGATAAGAAAAAACAATAAATATTA
Organism: Prosapia bicincta; assembly: GCA_036971475.1. Lineage (NCBI taxonomy): Eukaryota > Metazoa > Arthropoda > Insecta > Hemiptera > Cercopidae > Prosapia > Prosapia bicincta. The sequence continues at coordinate 233,715,727 of JBAIZL010000004.1, forward strand.
TATCCAAAAAATATTTTTTGAACATACTTTCTGGTGAAAATATATTGCTTTTACGATTGTAATCTTTTAAATTACCATGAAATTTTCATTTGGAAATGTATACTTCCAACAATGAACAATGCTCCATTATTAAACATAGCTGCTTATACACATTTTTAATATAATAAAAGAATGACGTTATAACCAACTTCTGTTTTGATACTTGGAATGATTCCCTCCATTATGATACCTTTATATAAAATTATAGTTATTTCAATAAAATAGCAATAAAACGTAACAAGGATGAAAAGGTTGTAATGATTTGATAATTTACGTTAAACTTTTGCGCGAAGTAGAATTGGATTTAAAATGTTCTACATTTTATTTTATAAACCAATTTTGCATTAAAAATATAATGCTAGAGTTGTCGGAAGAATGTTTCAGTCGCTATCCCAATATATTGTGATTATATTTGTGATTTTGTATTCTCCCTCGCAGCTTGCGTCTCAGTGTTTCACTCGTAACGGCCCACCATTTCCACTCTCTCAATTTGGTTTATTGTAATTTTTATTTGGTTTTGACGTGTTCAGTCACTACCATTCATCTTATATATTTTTTCGTACATTGTAATATTATCCCTTTTAGTCTAGCCGTATATCCGTAAACAATTTTTATTCATTTCACATGACACTCTTTGACCGTTGCCAGAATGAAATTAAATCCTGATTAATTCTAAAAGTATTTATAGAGCAATAGTAGACTGATAAATAAATTGTTACGACCAAATACATGATTTTTAATTGTATTTATAGTTTAGTTCAAGGTGACATGATAATTTCTTATTGATTATGTTTCTTTTATTATTTTAGTTTATATTAGTTTGTAATTAGGTTTAATTTAGAATTGTCACAAGTCAGTGGTAGGTGTGGTCTTGCTCCACGTGCAGCGCTGGTAAAAGTCAACAAAATGGTTGCTGGGCGGAGGAGTGGGAGTAGCCCATCGCGATTTTAGGTGTACTGTTTCTTTTTAGTCTTAGTATGTTTGTAACCCTCTGATGATGCTAACTGTGTTGGCGAAATGTACATCAAGGGTGTTTAAATATTTGTAGCAAGGGTTATTGTTATTTATTTATCATAATTACGCTACTGTGCTCTGTATAAAATATCAAAGCAATAGTACATTTTTGTTAAAGTAACTAAACAATTTTAAAACTTGTAATGCTTTTAAAATTCTTTAATATATATATATATATATATATATATATATATATATATATATATATATATAATACGTTTTATTGTTTAATAATTTAAACAACCACAACAATTATAACAATTTAACAACCACAACACAGGTTATGTTCATTCCTGATGATGTTGGTACTGTTTGCCAACGAAAAGCTTTGGATATAAAATAATAAATATTCTTGTATTTGAATAACCTGTGTGGTTTTAATATATATATATATATATATATATATATATATATATATATATATATATATATATATGTGTGTGTGTGTATATATGTATATATATATATATATATATATATATACATATCCATTCCAGACAATGTTAATTTTAAAATCCATAATATTGTATGTTAAATTTAAAAAAAAATTCAAATTAAATTATTGACTTCAAATAGTGTTTTACGTTTGACCAAATAAAGTAAGGTATATTATTTTTGAATAATCCATTTAAAATCATATTGTTATATTGCTTCAAATAACGCATTTTTTAATATCATTTGTGTGTTTGAGTGTGTTAGTGTGAGTATGTGCGTATATATATGTAGTATACTAATTGATACTACTGCTTATACGACTTAGTGATTCGTCAGGTAAGTCTGATGCAAATAATAGGCGTACGTTGGTGATTTAGGGCTGTCCTGTTTTATCTAATAAAACTTGGGGACTACTTTTAGCAACATATTATACTGCGAGACAAAACGCGGACACTTCTAAAATAAACTGCTTTTTAGATAAGGTAAAGGCGTCTTATCAAATGCTACAGTAGGACTATGAATTTCTTGAAAGTGATCATCAGGTAACTTAATGCATCTAGTTATAGATTTCGCGCATTCTCTGTCAGATACAGTTGGCCTACACATCATGATAATTGAAAAGACAATTGCTACTGCTTCTTTTATCTTTGTGTTTGGGCAAAACGCGATTACACAGCTGTTTAATATATAAAATATTACGGAAGGATTTTATTAAGTCCTTAGGTGCCTCACTCTATGTGATCCTTCAAATGTCAGTCTTTTGGATACATTGATTTATCCATTTCCAAGAATGCAGAATGCGGTCAATGTATCGTTGAAAATCATGATGACAAAGTTTGGGATAGTTCTCGAAGGCACTTCCAAAATTTGATTTTGATCTCCCCCCCCCCATCCGTGATAGTATAACTGTCCTAACCAAAGAGTCGAAAGTGGTTTCTTGAACATCATGAAGAAGGACCGAATATAAGTTTTTGAACCAAGAATAAATTTTAGAGCTGCTCAACCAAACGTTTACGAAAAATGACATACTGACATTGTAGGTTACGCTACTACGTAATCAGAAACTATTTTTATCAATATGGCGACCTAACGAGAACATAATTAGTAGAATTATTCACCTCACAAAGGTTCATTATAATTAGGTGGGTGAAAAAAATATTCAATGAGGACATGGAAACCCATCGTGTCCCCGAAAAAGTGGATGTCACATGTGAAGATTCGTCACTAAATCGATCATAAATTAGGGTTGTTTAGTTTATTCCTCTGCATGACTAACAGTTCTTACAACTCCCAAGGCCATCCATCAATCTGGTCTTTGATATGCTACTAGTTTTTTTCAAGGAAGCCAAATTTCTAGTATTTTGTTTTATTTTGATTTTTTTAGGGATGACGTCAGATGGATCAAGTGGCATTGCTGTTCTAAGAAGGACATCATAACATCTGCAATTCTAAATTATTTTAATAATTCCTTCTGAAATAACTACTATTTACTTTAAATTCGATAACTTTATTTGGCACATGACCTTTGAGTATTGTGAGTGACGTAGCCTAGGAACGTCCTCTTTGGTTAAAACCATATATCTTTTATCTTCTACTTTGGAGAATAATAATGCTACAATATATTTTCACTTGTCCGTTTTAAAAAAAACTTTATACTTCTGAAATTGTTTACTTTAGGTAGTTAGGAAATAACAAATAAAATGGGTATCTTTTATATATACCAAGGACAGGACGTCCAGATAATACTAATATATTTATATTCACATAAATTATTTCTAAAACCTATTACCAGTGTCTACTATGAAAAAACTATATTCCATTTTCTTGAATTATTGTAAATACTCTTGCATTAAATATGTTTTATTTCTGTGAGATACTGGAACACCGACTGTATTTCTTCAATATTTATTGTAAATATACTTCAAATTTATAATTGATAAACCATTATTTTTATTGAATTTATTAGGTTATTCGTCTCTGCTAGCACATTACTCAATATAGGATTGTATAGGTGTTATTTAGGTGAAAACCTTGAAGATAGCTCGTATCCTCTAGTTTTCCGACTTCCCGAATCCGTACTTGCTAAATTCTGTCTGATAATCACAAGACACGTTCTCAAATTCCCAACATGCAGAGAATTAACACCTTGAGTTTTTTTATCCAAGGGAATGAGTTTTTATTGTTGAATATATATTGATTATTGAATTAATATTTTCACTGATATTTCTCTATCCAACATTAAAAACAATTTTTCATAGAGACAAAATAACAATAAATTTAATTTTTTCCGTACTGAACTAATATATTTCTAAAATACTTTATTTAAATTTATAATACGATTGTAGCAAAACTATAATGTATTACATAGATACTTTGACTTCTTAATCGTATCAGACTTTTGTTTTTGACACCAATACAAAACAAAATTTTCTATTTTTTTTAGAATTCGTTAGATATTATTAAATTTCAAACAAATAGCCTACTTTTATTAGCTCAATACAATTAGCAAAAATATCAATTTTTTGAAACGCTAAAACAATTACAAACTTTTGTTGTAGGGCACATTATTGTCACTCATGGTCTTCATTTTCGATTATCAGTGCTTTCAACTCGTCTTGGTGTGAAGGGGCGTCATCTTGGATAGACTTCTCCTTGCAGAGTAGCGACTTTAGTTCATTTCACAACGTAGCTTTGCAACACTAACTATTGTGATGGATGTTAAATAATGCAGTTTCATGTTACATAGTACATAATTAACTTGAAAAGTCATGAGCATTTAGGTTGAATTGATAAGTGACATGTTTCAATTAAGACACTTTTGGAATTATGAATACAAATCAAAATTTATTTAATATGAGTTGATGATATAAATCAATATTATATTTATTTGTATAAATTGATAATTATCAAGACGTTATAATAAAGATTTTTAAAAAAAACTAATAAGTCGAAGGGTTTAAAACTATACTTGGTAACTATTATCAAAGGCTGACTGATGATTATTACGCGTAATACATTGCCTTCTAGTCATAGTTAGTAAACAAATCTGACTAATCATTGATCGTACAAATCATGATATTAAGATTGTTAACTACGAGTTAGTTTTATTGTTACGGACCCTCAATTTCATTCATAATAACAATAAGAATAGAAAATAAGGTTCTTGCTATTAAATTTAAAGGTTAGATTTGTTTATAGATTCGTTTTTCTTGTTACTCCATGCTTAAAAAGTATTGAAACATTGGAAAACCATATGGTTATTAGGTTTTTTTTTGTTTATACATTGCCATGGTCTATCCTAATATAGGTATTTGCTAAGACAAACGAGTTATTCATAAGACAGGAGAAAATGTTTTTTTCGTAGCTGGGAGTAAAATAGTACTACACGTCACGATCAAAAGCAGTAAGTGTTTAGAATATCTTCTACCCTTTACTTAATTACTGACATACGTATTGAATTCCCAATAATATTCATAAAGCTTGCTAGAATTTTGAAATAATGTAAAACTGACTAAAATAGCTTCTAGCATTGCTGTGTAAATGGAAAAAATGGGACAGAAGTATAAAATAAAATGTAGTTTGAAATCAAATCTAAGTCCTGAATTTAAACTTTTACTTCCATGAAAGATGAGAAATTGCAATTAAAATATGTTCATTTTAAACATAAATTTCCTACTAAATATTATTTGAAATCAAACAAAAAAATCTTAGATCACATTGAAATTATATGGTAATAATTTAAGTAATGAATTCTCTTAAAACATGCATACAGCTGTATATGTTTAAGGGGTTTTATACACACATCTAATACAATAATTACTAGATTTAAAGAATACGTATTTTAAGATATAGCAAAACTGTTTTGAATTAACGCTTCCTATAAATGCTAGGTATATCAGAATACTTAATGTTTAGCATATTAACTGGTTTTAGAAATAAAACTAAATTTTAATAATTTGAAAATTATTTAAAATTATTATGAATATTCCTTAATATAAAATTGTTTAAAACAAACTGAGATTAAGCAACGGAACAAGGTAATTGTAATAACTATAATAGTGTAGTTATAATTAAGTAGGAGCGTGTTCATGAATTAAAACAATTCTATATAAAATTACTTTTATAGATAAGAAATTCTCAACCTATAAAATATTGATTACTAATATGTCTATAGGATGGAATTTTGCGTTTTAACAACAAACAAAAATGTAAAATATACCCATGAACATATTTCTATATCCCTAATGATTGATGGAGTGCTCTTGTTTTTTCCAATCCAGCAAACTTTGGTATCAAAAAAGGGAGCAGCTGCGAAGTGCGTCTCCTTAATGCCATAAATCCTGTTTCATCCTGCGAGATATAACAACGTTTGGCTTCGGATTACATATGCTTGCCTCGTTCACATTTATTTCAAAAGTAGTGTTGTAAGGCTACTTACATTTACGTGTTTTTTCCCCACTTTTACTCATGAATTTTTAAATAATTGGCATTTAATAAACTTACAAAATTTATTTCTCAGCAAATATTAAGAACCTTGGAATATCCTGCTGGTCATTGTAAGTGGGCTAACTCATAAAATTAAACCTTTTTATATGATTATTGTTTACGTTGTAAATATACTCGATGTTGGTGGTATAATTTTAATAGTAAGTATTGTGGTACTAGAATTTATTTTTATACCTCTTAAATTGTTTTGTTGTTATAAAGTGCGTCTTTATTACATATATATACTTATATTTACATTAAGTAATTTTTATTCTTTAGTGTTTTTGGAATGTCAAACCAGTATTTACACATTGTGTACACTATTTTTAATGTATAACAGAAACAAGTAGTTAATCAGCAAAATCGATATTTCGAATGAATTGACTGGATTTCTTAGGCGCCTAATTATTCCGCCTTTAAAATAAATAAAATACTAGTTAACATTTATAAATTTCATTTAGAGCAAGTTTGGTTCAAATTATAGCTTTTGACATAAAACATTAAATTGACAAATGTAATACGTAGTAAACAATAGTTCTTACAAAACTATTATAAAACAGTGTAAGCATTGTTACTATTAACTACATTATATATATATATATATATATTATATATATATATATATATATATATATATATATATATATATATATATATATATATATATATATATATATATATATATATATAAAGAACAAAAGTCTAAATACAAATACAAGAATTATAATTGAATTTACAATTCAAAGCTTTTCGTTGGCTAACAGTACCAACATCATCCCTTTGTTAGGCAACGAAAAGCTTTGTATTGTAAATTCAATTATAATTCTTGTATTTGTATTTATGTTCTTTATTATTACACAAGAAAACATACTGCGATAAATATATATATATATATATATATATATATATATATATATATCGTTCTAAAACTCGAAAATTATTAAAATGAATTCTCGTACCGTCTCTCTCAACCATGAGAATGCTTCTTAGTTACCTCACAGGTATAGGTTTGTACGAAACAGTGTATTTAACAAAGCAAACATCCATAGGTTTGTGGAAGAACATATTTGAACGTAAAACAATGTAAGTATGCACTATTGCGTTCCTAAATACGAATTTATATTATTTGATAATACGAAGCATTAGCCACATGAATACAATGTAAAATCGCCGGGAAAATAATATGGTAGAAAAATTAATGAGACTGGAAATAGAAATATCTGTAGGCAGTGGATCTATGTATATTTTCAACATTTAGTTCTTTTTTTTTACTCAACATACCATATTATGCCAAGTTTTTAAATCAAATCTCAAATTTGATTTTAAACCTGATCAGAAAGGAAATACAATATCAGGTATTATGGTTGTATATTGAGAGAATGGTAAAATTGATATCTTACGTAATTAGGATGTCATCTCTCAGAGGTGAAGGAGGAATTAAATATCAAACGCCGTGAAAACTAATGGCTCTTGGGTAGAAATTCAACCCTATCATTATAAAATAAAATAAAACTGTACAATCAGATCTTGACACCCGTTTATCTCTATGGCAGAAAAAGGATGAGCAAATGAATCTGTAAACATTCTCCAGATATTCCAAAATAAGTTACTGACAAATAACGACAAGGCCCTTTGGTATGTAAATATAAAGCATTTTCGATAACACAGAGATCTGAATATTCTGAAGACAACTGTATATGTAAAGAATATGGCCTAAGAACTTTTAAAGAGACTTCTAGTTTATTAAAGTCTATGGGTTCTTCAATACATGGTTAAAAGTTTGTAAAGAACCAAAGCATAAGAGTTATTGTAGTGTAGTGTTGTGTTGTGTTAGTTCTTATATATATAATTGACAATGTCCGGACAAAAACTACAGAATTAGTGGGCTCTCTAGTTACATCAGTATTTATAGTAAGATAATGCAAGAACAGTATTTGGTTGATCTAATGAGACTAGTTTTATTGTTTAAAAAATTCTGGTATTAAATACTAAAGTATGACAATAAAATACAATTGTAAATTATGTTTTTGAGTCTGAAATTATTTTAAATTTTAGTTGTTAAGATTAATTAAGACTCATAGGTTTTGTAGATAGGGCATTTTTATATATTTAACTATAAACCTAATAGTACAAATAATGTATTTAATTATTTATGTTACCCAATTACAGAGTGGCAAGTCTAATTCTTTTTAAGGCATTTATTAAAATATGAAAGAGTCTGAGATAATATTTTAGCCTTGCCATTAAATTAATACTATTGTAAAACTATATTATTTTATTGATGCAAATGTAAAAATAATAAATAGTAAAATTGTAAACAGTGAGAGCATTTATTACAAAGATATCCAGTTTCTCATCCTTATTTTGTTGTATTCTATGTTACTGTCTATCTCTCGTCGACACACGCTCACTCACTGAATGTTAATAACTTTATTTCCAATATATTATTGCGATATATCTTTACTCACGTCTCTTAGAAAACCCTGTACTGGTGGTAATATTTTTCTTAATATAATTTAAATTGTCCTAAGCAATGTGTATGATCATATTTGCTACATTTTTCTGTATGCAGTTACTCTTTGTACTGGAAAGAATAATCTATAAGATTATAAATTGCATTGCATTAAATTATACTTTAACAGCACCTTCGAACAAAACATTATAACATTTTATGAACAAAAACTAAATGGTAGAAAAAATCTGTGTGTATCACAATTTAATAACTTCAATACCATTTAAAATCTAAAGGGAAGTATTTTTATGAAATTCCAGTTTCATAACCATAAAATAATACTACATGTTTCTCTTTTACACCTATTCATTAAAACTTATTTATTTTTTGAATACGTAAATTTCTGTAAATTGGTATGCATTCTTATTTAACTAACAAACCGTTACATAAAGGTTTTGTGTGCAACCAAATAAACACCATTGACTTGACGTTATACAGGGCACAATTATATATTTAGGGATTATGCTTGTTAACCTTATAGGGCTAGCGCTGATACCCGTTAGACCTGCTCCAAAGCTCGCCGGGGGTAATTTTTTTACCAAAACTAGTTTCAGGTATATCAATAAAATAGTTAGTGTTATAAATTAAAAAAGTATCTAAACATATTTTGTTATATTATAAAATATTTGAAAACAAACACTTACAAGAATTGTTTATGCGTCATAAAACTCTTCCCATACTTCATCCAAATGGGCCATACAAACATTTTACCCACAATTAGCATAGCATTTTTTTCAATTTCTACAAAACATGTTTCCTTCGTATCTCCCTATCTCACTCTATATAGTAAATTTACCCTTTTTTGTCTGTATATATTAATTTGTTCATGACACTATGTAATGGATTTTCATCATTTTGTCTGTCCTTAACTGTTATATATATATATATATATATATATATATATATATATATATATATATATATATATATATATATATATATATATATATATATGATAAAAGTGTTATAGTCAAAATTGTATTATTATATGTAGTATAATTGTAATTATTTAAAAAAAAACATGCGTGTAACCGTGATAACTCTTTTTACGCCTTAGTCTCTACTATTTTTGAATCATGATTACACTCGCTGAGATTAAGGTTTAATGTAACCGGTTGACTTGCGAGTCAGGTACAACTATATAATTATACAGAAACCTTCCAATAACAGGTAAGTTATACGTCTTCAGGCCTATAATACATGAGTACACAATTAAAATAACAACAATAACAACACTAGTTCACAAAAATGCTCGTCTTAGTTTATAAACTAGTTAGTAAGCTATTCCTGTAGTGGTAGGCATGTATAGTAGCGTTTTTATGTTAGAGTTTTTCCGTTTGTTTTGTTTAATTCAACCTTTTATAGTTTGTGGCATATGTATTTTTGTTATAATTATAGAAATTTCATTGTGGTGTGTTTATCTGTGAATTAGTGTTTTCATTGTTGTTACTTTAATTGTGTACCTATGTATTGTAGGCATGAAGACGTATAACTTACCCGTTATTGGAAGGGTTCTGTATAAATAAATAGTTGTACCAGACTCGCAAGTCAACCGCTTTTATTTAACCCTACATTTTTTTGTTTGATGAAACATAACAAATAGGTTTGTTTATAAAACCGATTAAATAGTTAGGAAATAAGTCGAAAGTCATTGAGTTCTACTAAAATATATATTCATTTGTAATTGTATGTGAAGGCTATATAGAATTATACAATTATTTGAAATTACATTAGTTATTAAATACGTTTCGCTAATCTCTCAACTCAAAATTACATTTTCCATATAGCACGACAATGATGTATTCTCTTTGGGATTTTTGGAACAACAATAGCAATAGAACTACTTAAATATTAACAATGTTAAAAAAATAAAAATATTAGCAAACCAGAAAATATTTGCTAAATTTATGTATCTCTAGTGGTTTGAATCTATTTGAGGTCTAAAATCATTCTACTTAAAAGTTTAAAGTAAAGAAAATCACGTGGGGTCATTTGTGATTACACACGACATTCCAGTTCAACTCATTTATCTACCAATATATATGACAGAAGAGAGACGTAGATCATATATTGTAGGTTTTTCGTTGTATACAACATTTGATATTGATAAATATATAAGGTAATATTGGGAAAATATTGTAAAAAAACTTTGTTTCTAATCTTTATATATCTCAGTTTCAGTTAACCGAAGTAAATATTGTTTGTGATACATCGTCTCAAATTAAAAATTAAAAAAAAAAGAATAGGTATTACAAACTATTTTAAATACTAACAACAAACAAACATAAAAACAGTTATATAAGGGTTTAAAGGTTTTAAATCAAAATGTAACGCAACAGACTGATTTTAAATGTTTTAAAACATTTAGTAATGAGAGATTCTAATTATAAATTAATTTATTATTTGCTATATAAAATGTAAGCTTGGAATGGTGGATTATTGTTGTTTATCACGTTTTATTAGTCATGGAGTCTACCCATAATTTTTGAACACCCTGTGGTCCTATGTGAACACCTATATGTTCACTCTGAAAATGCCTGCGTGAAAACTCTGTGAATAATTATTTCACAACCTAGTGAACTTATGTGACCAATCTATGAACACCTGTGTGAATAATCTGTGAATACTTATGTTACCACTCTGTGAACACTTGAGTTAACCTTTTGTGAACACTTACGTCATCACTCTATGAACAATAATGTTACCCTATTGTGAAAAATTATGCGACCACTCTAAGCACACCTATGTGACCACTCTATGAACACCTATGTGAACAATCTGTGAATACTTATGTTACCACTCTGTGAACACTTGAGTGAGCCCGTTGTGAACACTTATGTCATCACTCAGTGAACAATAATGTGACCCTGCTGTAAACCAATTTGCGACCACGCTATACACATCTGCGTGACCACTTTGTGAGCACTAATGTGACCACTCTGTGAACATATACGTGAGCAATCTGTGAACAGTTATGTGGGCCCTCTGCAAACACGTCTTAGAAAGAGAACTATATAGAAACCCCTGGTGTATTAGGAAAAGTCTGGCAATGACCAAAAAT